>WTSP01005218.1:0-108728 GCA_025331215.1 Actenoides lindsayi
GTGATCCTGCTCTGGCAGGGGGGTTGGACTAGATGATCTTTCTAGGTCCCTTCCAACCCCTACCATTCTATGATTCTATGATTCCTCACTCTGCTGAGTCCCTGCATGACCTTGACAGAGATGCTTAGATCCAGAGCCAATAATCGGCTGCTGAAAGGCACTGTCCATCCCTGTCATGCTCATGGCAGTTCTGGATAGAAATTGAGATCCTTGGGAAGTTTACTAATAAACATTCAGGTGCATATAAGCTGCAGGTATGCAGAGGAATAGAGAGAAGTTTCAAGAACTGCCCTTTTTGGCTTGTGCTATGCTTACAGGCTCTACTCCGTGTAACCACACCAGCCCTTCACACACTGCCTTATCTGAAGTGGCAGTAAATATGTCCACAGAGCAATGCTATGTTGTGTTCCAATCCGAAATGCCTAACTTTGAGGGCTACTGATACCCCTTTAATTTAAAGGAAGTTCTGACAACTTCTGGAAATGTTAAAAGTGCAAAGCTAGGAAAAAAAAAAAAATTAAATTACTCCTGCCACTCTTCAAGATTCTCCAGTAGTTTCAAGGTATATGTCCTGAATTACACCTACTGATGGAGAAAACAGTTTAGTCTTGTCCTGAGTGAAGACTGTATTTTGTGTAACACCTCATCAAATTCCTGCCTTTCCTTGCAAAACGGACGGTTGGAATATGGTAGAATTTGGTCTTGTGCAACCAGTTAAAATCATAATAAATCATTTCTGCTTAGATGCAGTACATTTATCTCCATGTGATGCTGTCAGATGGAATCAGTGGGTTTAGGTTTTAAGAACAAAGCTTTCCCTTAGAATAGTATTACTGAGAAACTAAAAGAGTTTAGGAAGAAGTAATAAAGGATAAATTAAAAACCATTCTTGCAACTTCTGAGAAAACCAAGTGAAGGAAAAAAGATTGTGCTACTGTCCCTTCCAAAATGAAATTGGTGCGTCCTCATCATTCAAGCAGATACAACAGCTAGGAGCAGATATTGTATGCCAGTGGAAAGAATATATATTGCACACATAAAAGGCTGCAACATAAATTTGAAGAAATATGGGACTCCTTCATATAGGTAGGTCAAACTTTTCCCTCAAGCAGATAATTACAGGCTTGGGGTGAGTAAATCTTATTAGCCTCTCAGCACCTTATCTCCCCTCATAGAGACTAGTAGTAGATATATAGTAGATATATTCTACTTCAGTCACTTTCTGGATTGCATGTTAGATATTGCCTTATGCAGTCCAGTCCTAACTACAACCGTTGTATTTCACAGTAGAATGGCTATGGATAGGCAGTAAACAGGTCATACCAGAGCACAGATGAAAACAGATTCCCAGATTTGGGAAGGGATGGGAGTTACGAAAGATGGCAAGAAGAAGTAAGTTTGGTACTCAGTTTCTCTCTTTATAGTATCGCTGGATTCCAACATACCACTCAAATACTACAGTCTAGAACCTTGTTTTTAAGGGAGTAGGGCAGGCTGTGGAAGCCCAGCTCATCAGGTGCTCCTGTAGAAATGGCAATGGCCAAGGCCATGTTGGGCTGGGCTGAAATGGGACTCCTGGGCCCAAGAAGGGCCCTGGGGGTGGCTGGTAAGGGGCCGTAAGGCTCATTAGTGCCCTCAGAGGCTGACAGTATAGATATTTTATCATGAACCATTTGACTTGTGTTGTTTTGCTCCAGTATTATACCAATATCCTGAGGCAGTTAGCTACAGCCTCTTGAGAATAACATAGAAATGCCACTCACAGTGTCGTCCTCTATGGGAGAAGACAGGGGACGTATCTCTCATGACCCAGGTCAAGTTCCAAGCAGAGTAACCAGGAGGAAGAGGAGGGTTGCTTGCCAGCAGATCCGAAGTGCTCAGACCTTTCATTAAAAAACAAACAAACAAACAAACCCAAACATTATGTATGACATAGATAGTAGTAGTTTGTATGCTACACATCAAGGGCACAGATCTTAAACAGCTTCATAGGCAATATGCAATAAGCACTGATATTCAACTACTTCTTGGTTGTTTTTTCTTTCCTGACACGTGCGTATACAGACAGACAGGAGATTAATTGCCTTACATCACGAAATTATCATCATCTAGAAAAACTGTCAAGTTTAATCTCACACTGACTCTAGGTTTTCTTTGACCTTTCAATCCCTCCATCTTTTATTTTTTTTTCTTAGTTTTAGTTTTGTTGGCATGAGGAAATCCTGTACACGGAACAGGCAAATGTTTACCCAGCTTCTGTTCAACAACCCAATGCATCTCAAAGGTGCTTTGGGGGATTAGAATACTGCAGTGACCTAGAACAGGTGAGGATCTGTACAAACCTGCACTAAATCTTCAAGATTATGGTGCAAAGAGAAACAGTATCTGAAATAACACACAAGGTCGATGAGCAATGCAGAATTCTGTAAGTTTTGAAAGCACAGATTTTCCCTGTGAAAGTTTAAGTTGAATTTTTGGAAGAAACCAGGATCTTGAATATTCTCATCTCATTTTTTGAGGTCCTCAGGAAAGGTAGGATTTAACTTTGTAGAAATATAGGCAGGCAAAGCTTTTGTTTGGGAGGTTTGTTTGATGGAACAAAATAAACCTCTGGATTGCTGATATGTTCCAATTTCTCACATAAGCCATAAAGAATTTGATGTTGAGGAAGGAAAATCAAAAGAACATTTCTGATCTGTTAAACAATATTTTTGTCAAGTAAGAATACTACAATTGCTTCCTTCAATCCTTTTAGTTTAGCTGCAACACTAAGCTTTGCTGTAATAACAGCAAAACAATTTCATAATACCTCAATAAAAAGTTTGGCAAAACTTCCTGTAAGAATAGAAATTAACTAACTTAGGGTAATAATTAATTCAGAGTGCTGAAGAACTGTGCTCTTGAATGGATATATAGTAATGGATAATGAAAGACACATTTAAGAGGATAATAGTAAATGGCTGAAGCCTTGGGGAAAACACGGCTTTGATTCTGTTAAAGCTCGGCTTAGCCCTCCTTCTCACTTCCACTGAAGAAAAACTTGAATATTTCAGAGGGACTTGTCAGAAGCTTAAATACCAAGTGTTAGCTGTGCCCAATCTCATTCTCAGAGCAATCTCATTATTAGCACACTCCTGTAACTGAGTAACAATAGCAAAACCAGGAGAACAATAACCATTCTTACATAAGAGCTGTAACTCCTGCTCATTGCTTAGAGCAATAATCCTCAAGATAAGAATGGACTTCACACTGTATTGTAAGACATTCTTGAGTGGAAAAAAAATGTAATATCCCTAATAGCTCAATTAAACCTGGTCTCTATGCTAAATTACGGTACAATAATGAAATAATCCCCTATTGTCTGGAATGTAGTGACACAGAAGATCAGACCAGTGATTTATGAGGGTAGGTATCAAGCCTAGCATCCTGCCTTTAACTGTGAATGATGAAGTGATAGGTAACTACAGAATAATCTTTATATTGGCTTTTTCTAACATCAAGACATAGTAGACACATCTTTCAGTAGCTCCTGGAACAGCCAGTTGTGCCAAATAACGTCAAGTCTCATTACAATAGTTATAGCAGTTGCTAAAAACTGGTTCTTTCCTACAAATGTGCTTCACTGATGTTAATATAAAATAACAAATAAATGAAGAATATTAATAAAATATCAGTTCCTGAAATTACCTGGTTTTAAAAACAATGTGTATTTTGCCTGACGTGAGAAGTCTGACCACTATCAATACCCCCGTTATATAACATCTATACCCAGTGACTCTCCAAAATGGGGAATGATTTAATACGCTAAACACAGATTATGGGTCTCCCACAGACAAGAACTTGGGGGCCTATTTACCCCTATCAGTCCCAACAAACGCAGACGTCATGCATTTTGTACAGACAGAGCCAAGCCTTGCGGGTGCAATCCTGTGAAAATTTCACACAAACCTGAAATACTGACCTGCTCCCCATCTCTGTTCCCATGGCAAAATAATCTGAGAGAAGGTCACCGAGGTGCATTTCTCTCCCTACCGTTGCAGCCACAGAACTCTAAATTAAAATCTCTGCTACTACCCTGGCCAGCCTTACCTGGGAATCAATAACACAACCATCAGCTGCAGTACTCCAAATTCCCTGGCACTCCTCACCTTCAGAAAAAGATGCCTCTACATGTTGCATTCTTCAGAAATCATGCCTGCCTTCAGCCTCAGCTAAGTGGAAATGTTCCCTCTGTTACCAGTATAGGCAGTAAATTGAGATTAAAAATAATGTTGAACATCTGAGCAGAGAAGACAGGGCAGTCCAGGCCCCTCAGCCACCCCTCTATCAGCAGCAAGAGGTGCATCAAAGATAACATAAAAAATTGAAAGCTTTTCTCTATTTTTAAAGAATGGAATGGAATCAGTTCAGTTCATTTTAACCTAGGAACTCCTTTTTCTCATATTCTTTAGGATTAATTTTGGAACTTCATCTCGAATTATTTGTTTGGGCTATTGGTCTGAACTTGAGGACAAGAAGATTGTATCAGAAGTTATGAATCTTTCCCAATTAAGTTATCCTCAGAGAAAGATGCTGGGTAAAAGGTTTTTGTATAGCCAAGAGGCTACTCTTCACAGTGAGGAATGATTTGATTTCAGAATGCACTATAAGTTAGGAAAAGGAGAGACCTTTCCTCTTCCACCTCCAGGGCATTTTACATCCAGAAAGGTAATTACAGAAGACTGTATCAGCTAAATACATGCTTCTTGTGCAGCAAGGCTAATGCAAACGTAGACCACACTATAGCCATTTCACAAACTAAAGGGTTTTTCCTGTCTCTGAAACAATTCATATTGAAGCCAAAAAGCACTAAGAAAATTTTGTCTCCATCTTTTAAAATATACTAACCTCTATTTCCAGTTGTTTGTACCAGGGTGCTCAATCACTTGTCAATAGTAACCCTAACCTTTAAAAAAAATTAATGGATTAGCAACTGGAAGCTGACAGCTCCATTTTTAGCAGCCATAAATATGGCTTCAACATACAGAAGGTACAACACAAGTTTCTTTGATATTCCTACCTGAAGGAATATCTGGGGCCTAATCCTGACCCAAGGTACTCCATCACCGTGAGAAATGTGCACCTGAAGAGAACATTTGACATTTCTGTTTTTAAACTTGTGCACAGAAATCTCCTCAGGGGACGTGAAATTCATTCAGCTCACCAAGAGTTTTGGTAAAAAAAAAAAAGGAAAATAAGGAAATGGCTCATGTGTACTGAAGTCAAGCCTCAAGGCCACAAATTCATTAAATAAAATATTTATGTATTATTTTAATGAAAAATACCTCTTTAATAGAATAACCCTGCACATTCACATAAAAAAGGCACAACAAGAAAAGTTTTCTATTTAATTCATTTTTAAACAAACAGGATTTCCTCATGTTTTTGCCCTTTCTGGATGAAGGAAGAAATATCCCCAGCAATTAACGTATGTAGTTTCCCACAGTTCTGTGCAGTGCAGAAATGTAATTTTTTTTTTAATCAAAACACCCATGCATTTTATAGGCAAAAAGTGCACTTATGTGTAACCAAATATTGCTTATTGCTACCTTTGGATATTGCTTCATTACTCAGTGGTTAAGATTTTGCTGAGCTATATTTTTCCCGATTCCTCAGTGTTAAATCTGAGGTGACAAACCTGCATGTACCTGTCCTCTAGATTTTAGAGTTGCAACGGATGCGTAAGTTCGTAACCGAGATCAACATACTTTCAGCTACATCTACATCTGGAAAAATATCTCAAAAGCATTCATATTTGTTTATGTGTACATTAGCAGTATGTGTGGCTCTGATTTATACCAGCAATCAATAGAGTAGTTACTAGCAAATATTACAATGACTTGTTTAGAAACAGCCTCCATTGGATTTTCCAATCTCTGTGAAAGCCTGACATTTCAGAAAAGGTTATTCCAGTTCTATGTAAAAGGTACCAATTTTCCACAGAGAGGATATTACACAGTTGTCCTTTCCTCTATTAAAACAAAAGAAAAACAAAACAACAAAAAAAACCCAAAACAAAACAAAACCCCACTAAATCTACTCAGTACCAAGGCAACTTCATTTCATTAAAGCCAACAAAAAATTTAACAGGCAGCTGGCTGACTGACTGGAAACCTCTGTAGACTTCTCCTATGAACCAGAGGCAGGCCAAGGACATCGTGGGAAGAGGTAGATCCAACACTGTGGGGGCCTGAAGCCCAACATCTCCATCTTGGAAACGAGCTCTCAGGACTGTGGCAGTTATGAAGCCCTGGCTGGCTATGACCAGCAAGATACTCGGGCTTGCCTCTGCCTAGCTAAGAGCATACATCCCAGAGATTCTGGGTAAAGGATTCCTGAGCTCTTGGTTCCACAAAAGCTCTTGATTTGAGTTTTTGTGGGCTAAAGGGGTGCAACCAGGGGGAAAACGACTTCCTGTGAATTCTCTGAACTCTCAAATTCATGACTGATCCTCATCATCACACTAGCAGTAAGTACTCATCTAGCCTCTCAAAAACTCATTTTTCCCCTTTCCCCATCTACAAATACACTCAGTCCTCTGTGAAAACACAAAAGACACATTATATCAAGGTGACCAAGCAGCACCAAAACCAACAAACAGCCCAAGCAAATGCTTTGTGAATAATCCATAGACTCAGCCAGACTCGTACAAATCATTGTCTAAATGACATTCAGAAGCAAAATTCAAATTTTGTTTATAGTCAAACCAGAGAACGAGGCAAAGGGCAGGCTCATCCCACGCAGTTTCTCGCTCTGAATAGTTTACTTACACTAATGGGTGGATGTACTCCGGGGTTTCATTTTAAAAACATTTTCTGAACTACAAAAATGTTCACTGACAGCCTGTCAGGTTTATCTTTTTCGGCTGGAAAATATATCTAATAATGCATTATGCTACAATGATTTTATGTCACATTGAAAGCCTGATGAGTGCAAATAAACGATAGCATGTGTGTCACCGAACCTGTGCTGGATTGCTGTGGAGAAGAAATTTGCATTTAGTGGGCTGTAGCAGACCTGTGGATAGTGGCTTCAGTCAGTTGTACTGCATGAGGCATAGAAGTGATCAACACTGACTGGCAGATGCTTGATGAGTAAATTTGAGAATAGCATACACTGCCTGTACATGAAACATGTGTCACTAATAAAGCTGTATTTAACTCAACAACAGTGTTATCCTTCTGGCCCTCGCTACTTTTTCTTCTTCTTCTTCTGGTTTTTTTTTTTTGTTTGTTTGTATGTCTTTGTAAGGCTTATTTTAAATTTTCTTTTAAACCTTTTCTGTTATCAATGTATTTTTTTCCCCATCTTCTTTTCACAGGGAATATTAACTTTTGATTAAGAAATACCCCATATGCCTCAAAACTGACTAATTTGATCAGCAGGTGGGTACTCCATAGCCTCATTCTTTTCTACCAACTAGGCAGTCCCTCTACCTACTACATCCCATGGACATTTACTGATGCAAGGAGAGCCTGTGCTAAGTCTGGGAGATATGGTCTGATCAGCAGACCTTAGCTTTGGAAGAAGAGGAGCATGAAACACCCAAATAATAATTCCACCAAGGCACTGTAACAGGGAAATACTAACATAGTATCATGTGTTGTTGCTCATTACAGGGGAAAAAAAAAATAGATGCCACATTTTCCTGTTAAAAATGCAGGGGAAAATGAAATTATTTTCTTTGTTGTTTTATACAAATTCTTCTTAGTATTTGCATGTATATTGTAAAATCTAATAATTTTCTTTTAATTTCTACTTTGAAAGTAAGTGGCATGCAAAGAGCATTAAAAATACCCAATTAAACTGACCAAGCTTATATTCTACCCAGCTCAACTAATAAAGCTCAAAAATATACTGCCATCTAGAGCACACTACTGCATCTCAGATACTCTGCAGCTGCTGAAGACCTGCCCAGGAAGACACCCCAAAACAGCAATGAATCACTGATAAAGAGCTCAGGATCTCAATTACAGACCAGGCTAGGAATGGCTTAAAGTTGTTACTCATCTGTGTGCATACAAGAAGCCTTTAAAAAAAATCCAACAGTAGACTGATCTTTGCTGTAATAATCTTTTACAACACAATTAAGCATCTCTGTGGGCAACACAGAGAAAACAAAGGACTGAGTATTAGTAATTGAACTGCTCTCAACTCTGGTTTGTCCCCTAAGAAGCTGAGGCTGCTGACAGGACTGCGTCAAGGGATGTGCTTCTGCTTGTCTAGCCTGCAGCTTTGCTAAACAGAGGGGAAAAATCCCTTTAGCAGCTAAGCTCCACATGCAAAGCCTTATTATGAATTTTGGATGCTTTTGTATTTTAGCAGCTTTTAGATATTTTACGATCTCAACCAGTAAAGGAGTTTGGGTTGGTGACTTTGTGGGGCTGTGGTATTTCAACACAGAGCAGTACTTCTCCTTGTCTTTGGCCTCATAACAAATGCATCTGAATTACTGATCAGGTCTGCAGTGAAAAGCAAAAGCCATTATGTCCAGCTGTTTCCTGCAGCACGGACAGCTCTTCAGACACTGAAGACAGCAAGAAAGCATAAGGTTAAGTCTGTGGGATCGGTAACCTTTCCACTAAGGCACACTAAAGTACTTCACATTGCAGACATTGAGAGCTTTTTCTCAGGGTGCAAAAATAAAGCGATACTTCCACTGTTGTACTGGAGCTTAGAAAAACCTTCAACACCACAACTGAAAGGCAGGATTAGTCTTTGGTCCACGTGTGTCTCAACAGAGAGTTCCTTCATTTGCAGTCACTGGGAGCACTTCCCATGCCTGCTGGATAGGCCCCTACAAGGACTCTCTGATATAGTGTTCCTCATCCAAAGAACTTCACCGCAGCTGCTTACCAATATGATTGCTATACCAGTATGCATGCTATACCAGTATGACTCATCTGTCCCAACTGGGGTCATGATCCCATGTATTTTCGGTGTCAATCTGTTTGCACGTCTCTGATTACTCCTCTACACATAATTTCTCTTAGTCTATACCCAGTTAACCTCTAGAATCACAGTGGCCCAGCTTTCAAGGAAAAAAAAAAGTTATTTGTTTCGATAATGTTTTAATAATTCATTATACACTGACTTTAAACTATATAATGCCTTTACCTTGGATTTCTGCACAGCCACATCCCTATTTAGCACATACACCAGTTGCAGTCTCTCATCAGATTTGCACACTTTCTATATCATCTTGAGTAGCAGGATTAAGGGAAAAGAAAGAAACAAACCCAGAAACAACTTCTTGCCCTTTATACTTTTAAACTCCTTTTTGGTACTACATGGACTGTGCATTAAACCAGAATGAATGTACAAACTTACACCACTAAGCACTTATCACTTTAATATAACTGCAGATATTTAGATACTAAGGGGCCCACAGTCACTGCAAATTTTATGCAAGCTCCTATTCTTCTCAACATCTGCCTTTTGATCTGTGTCTTGTTTTCCAGGTGTGGCATTCAGTGCTTGCTTACTTTCGTCTCCGTATTTCTTTAAGTGTCAGTGGACAAAGACACATGCAAAAATTCCTGGAACATTTAAATGTCATGGGAGTGAGTATTTGAAGGTTTCAGAGCAGGTCAGAATCTTTGTGGTCTGCAGGAGGCTTTTCACCCTCAGAGCAGGCAGCCCACGTTGCCTTTTAAAGACTTCTTTGACAGGGATGAAAACGGTGGTAACTCACTTCTCTCACACTTTCATGCTAAGTCAGTACCTCTGGCTCTGGAGACACTCCTAACAAAGTTTAGGGGACATTTTATTCTTTCATATATAGCAACTAAATGCCTCCCTTTCCAACTCAAATTCATCTACAGTCACACATGACCTGAACATTTAAAACCGTCTCTTCCACCGCACTGCAGCATTGAGCCTGGATTGAGGGTGAAAAGGAAACAAAAGTCCATTTACACACATCTATTGCACATCAAAAGACAAACTGTTTATAACTATGGTTCGTGATGCAGACACAAGAGACAATTTAAAGGTCCCAGCCTGAGTTAATTTAGGAAGTGTCTCTACTTCACTCTAGCTGATTTATTTATTTCTCCAGGCTTCCCCATGGACTTCTATTCCCTGTATCCCACACTATTGCTACATACATCCCTTTCTTTGTGAAAAGAGCTTTCTGGACATGTGCACCATCTTTGAAGAGCATGGGTGGTCAGCCATCCACCACCTGGCATAAGGCCGCCTCAGGTGCAAGCTGGCTTTGTTTCTCTACCTGGAACCATTCAACAACGCCAGCTGCAAATGATGGCCAGTAAATATTGGTTATTTGGAAGAAAGCAACAGCAGTGGCATAAGTCAGTCTTGTTTTTCATCACCGCTATCATCATTACTATTATTGCTTCTGTGAAAGGAGGGAAATTCTACGCTTATGGCACAAGCGCAAATGAAAGACTATGTTGGCAGAAGGCTCAATAACAATCCCGCAGAGAGAAACAGAAATCCAGGGGCTTTTTTTTCAAATCAGACGCCCCCACACCTTCACATTTAAAATAGGCCACAAACAAAGGAAATCAAATACAGGAAGTTCAGGCAAAAGCTGGAGTTTCTCTGTACAAAAGCGGCCGAAATCCTGAAGTGATATCTCCCATAGAAACCCTGCCCTCGCCTGTACCATGCATACAGAGGGAACACCTTTAAGAAAGGTCACTGCAGCTCTAGAGGCTTTGTCCAGCTTTAATACATGGAATAATTCTGAAACCTTGCAATCCAACAATAGCGTTTTAGAAGAAGAAACTTCTAAAATAGGCCTGATGTATCAAAACATAACGTGAGCTCTCTGAGAAATTACATGAAGCCTTACCCACGTACAACAGACACAAACTGTGAAGCAGTCACAGTTACGAATTTCCTGTCATTTTTGTGGCTAAAACCACTTATTTGTTACATTAGGCATTTCTCCTAAGATATAGGGTTGCAGAATAGCAACAAATGTGCAGCGTGTTTTGGTACCGGAGAAAATACTAGACATTTGTTATCGGCATTATTTCTAGAAATAGCAAAAGGGTGCAATGACTATTTCAATCTAAAACACAGCTGTCTTGGCAGTAACAATAAAAACTACTTCATATTCCCTTTACTGGGAAAGATGCCAATGTGCTTATATTGTCTATTTTCACTGCAACGTTTAATTTTGCTTAAGGTAAAGGACAGCATCTCTAACTACAACTGTGGGGTAGTTAGATGGGAAAGTACTTCTCTAGGAAGTTCTGCAAGTGCTGCCAAAATGAAGGCCATAAAGCACTTGAGCAAGGCAAGATAAACTCCTGTCTTCACCTCCAAGCTGACTATGAGTAGAGATTGTAAAAGGGAAAAGACTCATCATTCTGTTTTTCTGCTGTGAAAGAAACAGCTCCAAAGATAATTGGTATTTTCAGATTTTGGGGGTTTCTACCACTGTGGCACAGTTTTTCCTCCATATAGCTGTTTTCTAAATATCTTAAATGTTGACTAAACCTCAGCATTCACATAAGAAAGAGAAGTAATGTTGTAAAGCAGCCAATGCTACCATCCACCACCGCTATCCTCTGCTGGATGGCACCAGAGCAGTTCAGTTATGTGATATAAAAGGCAGTGCTCCAGCTCAAGGCAGTTCCTTTTGTGTGGGGCTGGATGGTCCAGGTCATTTCTGCTGATGCCAGCCATGCTGCTGTGAAGCCCTACTCTGCTTTATATTTGGCTTCTGGTATAAAGACAACCATCCAGATACTCAACGAGACACAGCCTAAGATGAGTAGGGAAGAGGCATGTTATGATCATCTGCCTATGACAGAAAAGAGGAGCTTTCTGTTTTCTCTGCTACGTATTCCTACATACTGCTACAGCCTTCCTCGGATGTGGTGAAACCAGTGAGAGCAGCTGGGCTGAAAAGCTGGCCCATAAGGAGCTAAAGCATAAGGAGCTGTAAAACAACTAGAAGATGACATGAACCACATAGAAAAAAAATTTGATTTGTTGCAGAATTATGTACCCTTTGCATTCAAGGCTACTAAGGAACCACAGGATTAAATGACCTGCTCAAATTCACATCACAAAATGGTAGGAAAGTTTAGAAAACAACCTTTAACTGTTTCCTTCTGCTCAGAGGTCCCCACTTCTGGTAGTCCAGCCCTGTCTCTGCCAAATGACTTCACTCTATCCTGTGAAAGTGAAATTGTGTGCATCTGGAACAGAGCCAGTGTGTGGATGGGACTTGAATCTGCACAAAAAAAATAAAACAAAATTGCCTTGCAGGAATATCTAGAAGGATAGAAAGATACTTTATACCAATTTTTGTTTTTCATTTTCCCCCAAGTTTATGTCTACCTAAATCCTTTCCTGCAGAAGAGAAATAACTTCGCTTCTCTACCTCCCAGAACCTGCACTCTTCAAAAAGAATTTCCCAAAGAGATTACTGAGAGGCCTGTAAGAGAAATGATTACAAATGGCTGAGTTAACTGCTCCAGACGGCCTCATCAGTCATCATAATGCGGTCTCAGCACCAGACTCATCAAGACAGGCAACTTGTCATGACAGATGACACCTCTTCAAGACGACTTTCTCCCATGGCTTTTCCCCAGGAAAGCCCATCTGGGATAAGGTCCTTGTTAATAGTGGTCCTTGAGAAATAATCAAGGAGGAATCATCACCAGCTGCCTTCAGTGAGCTGCTTCAGTGTTGAGGCTTATTTTTTTCAGTTTTACCTCTAGTCTCTCAAGTGGGGAATGTTTTATCTGTGCACACACCTAGAAATCGAAGTACTTTCGGCAGCTGCTCTAAAGGCGAATTTAGAGATGATGAGAAGAGCGACAAATTAAGAAGGAGGAGGCCAGAGAAGGCTGAGACAGCACTGCCCGCCCCAAATGTTGTAAAATAATTTGCAATCTATGCCTCATTTTCTGCATCTGGAAAAGGAAGAGTATATAGACCTCTATACTTAGTCTGCTATGGAAACTAGCAAATTGAATATTTTAAGTTAAACAGTGCCTTCTGTGATGAGTGCCAAACTAATACCCATTACAAATAAAAGCCAATTTTTCATCCCATAGATACTGTTTTGTGAACTGGAACTCAAGAGAGCTAATTCCATATCCACATCTTCTTAGATACAGTGGGACCTAAGATATATTGTATAGTTTCTCCTTTTGCCTTGATTTTCTGCTACTAAAATGGAAGTAATGATGCTCACTGGGCTTGGGAATCCTTAGATTAAAAAAAAAAAGCAGGAAATATTTGTATAAAGAAAAGTATAAGAAAGGTTCTCAAATTATCATTTCAGGTCCCTTAAGCTCTATTGTCCGGCTCCTCGCGTACAGTTCTTTAGTACGTCGAGGGTAAAAGGCTTGTTTAAGAAAAACAGTTGGCTTCTTAATGACACACTTCTCAGTCACAGTGAAGAGGCAAACTATTTGCAATGAACAGTTTGTTTGTGAAATTTGGCACTTGTTGGCTGTTTGCAAATTGTTCATGGACAGACCGCAGTTGATGAATACTTTGAAATTACTCAAATATTTACTGGGAACAGATTTCAGCCCTTGGGGCTTTTTGTTTGTTTGCTTTGTGTGGTACTCAGCTATGCAGCAGTTGGTCTCTCAAATGCCTGTGGTATTGAATAGGTACTGGATCTGAGCAGCAATCTGAATTTCTGCTTTGCAGGAAACTGCATGATTTCTCTTTCTTTCCATTCCACATGTTGGAATGAACAAGAATACATCTGAAGTTTCCTGGAAATAAAAATCTTATATAGGAAAATAGCTTAGGAGCAAATGCTTTTGTGTAAAGGAATTAAAATTTAAGTGTTTTGCATCAATTTTACAGTAAAGTATACTGTATTATAGTTGCAAATAAAGTAAATGATCCAAATGCTTCAGCATCGTAAGGTCAAAACATTTTATTTTTATTTTCTCCCAGACTGATAAAGACCCCCTCATTTTGTGTAAATTGATATATTCCCACAGGAAGTCTAGTTTTCAGAATTATATTTCCTGATGGAAAATCTGCCATTAGAATACAACTCAAGTAATTTTAATACTTACGCATCTGACAAGATACGACTTTGCTATGCATCTGCCAGAGCAACTCTCTGAGAATCCCCTGACAGGAACCTTTAACTGGAGAAGCCACTCAGCTTGGCCAGTCTCAAAAAAAACCTCATGGAGAGTCAATGAGGTCTTTTAGAAAATCTAGTAATGAGCAAACCAGAATGAGCACAGCTATGCAAACTCGTAAAAAATTCAAATGAAACAAATTCTCTTGGCTATAAACTTCAGATGGATATTTATTTTTATTGAGAGAGGGGGAGCCGCATGTCAGAAACGGCACAACACTCTGTGGAAATCACACCACCAGACTGAATCCCCACCAGAATGATGCCATTGCTCCTTATATCCATAGCCTTCCTCGATAAAGCTGGCAGACAGTTTCAGACATTGCCAAGCACACATTTTCCTTCCCTTTGCAAAAAAAAAAAAAAAAAAAAAAAAAAAAAAAAAATTGGCCTTTTTGCTTATAAGCTACCAGCACCCATAGTCCTAGCTGCACCTTTAACTGTCTTCCAGTGCAAGCAGCTGGTCCATCACAGAGCACAGAAAGCTGAACTGGCACGTGCAGAGCTGCACAGAGCCACTCTAAGTCTGCGTCCCATCAGAGGGACAAGAGCATTCAGCCTGTGCATAGTTTCTGGTATTGAACTGGGAGAAGTCTTTTGAAACAAGAAGTTTTACAGACTTCTTGCCTGATGTCCTTCTGTCACTGATAGTATTAGCAATCACAGAAACTTCCACGTGAGGATTTGGGGTATTTTAAGAGTTCTTTTAGTACAGCTTAGCAAGTAGAAATGAATGGCAGCCAGTATCACCTTAACAGTCGGCTCTCTAGAATTCATTAATTGACTATGCATTACCCAAGACTAGAGTTTGAGGCATTCTGGGAAACTATAAAATTACATGAGGAATAAATACGTGTATTAAGTAACTTGTTATTCAAAACTGTGGTAGAGTTATCTTGCATTACAATATTTGCTGCACGCCACAATGTTGTCTAGGAGCATCTTCCCCCCTCCAGTCTGCACGCTGTGGAGATGACTGGATAGTCTTTAGACACAAACTGAAACTGTCTGGCTTTGCACATGGCAACAGTTACTACAGATTCAACCCACTCACAAGAGGTGTCATAGACCTTAGAGTCTCACATCTCTCCTACCTAAGAAAAAAGTACTTTGTGATGGTAAGCAGCCTTCTTTCCATCCCACTTACTAAAAGAAATCCAGGCATGAAGACAACCAGGGAGCATACTTTTCTCCCATGATAATTTTATCTCAGGAGAGATTGGTTCAGCAGGGTGTTTTAAGTCTGTAAAGACAATGGGAACAGGTAATAGAGAAAGTGACCATATCATGGTTTAACCCCAGAGAGCAACTGAGCACCACACAGCAGCTCACTCACTCCTCCTCCCCCCAGTAGGGTGGGGAGGAGAATCAAAACAAAAGTAGAACTTGTGGGCTAAGAATAACTAAAATAAAATATAATAATAATAATGAAAATGAATATAGAAAAAAGAGAAAGCAAAAAAAACCCTCAAAAGACAAGAACTGCATAATGCAATTGCTCACCATCTGCTGACTGATGCCCAGCCAGTCCCCAAGCAGTCATCCACTGCCCCTCTTGGCCAATTCACCCCCAGTTTATATACCTAGTGTATGGTATGGCCCTTTGGCCAGTCTGGGTCAGCTGTCCTGTCTGTGCTTCCTCCCAGCTTCTTGTGCACCTCCCCGCTGATAGAGCATGGGAAACGGAAAAGCTCTTGACTTAGGATAAGCACTACCTAGCAATAACTAAAACATCAGTGTGTGATCAACATTATTCTCGCACCAAATCCAAAGGGCTCACGGATGTCCTATTCTTCTGGGCTGCTAGAAGCAGTCTTAAGGAATCGGGTTTATCTGCTTCAGTTTTGCTTTATTTCTTCCCTTCCTCTAGTCAAGTACTAGGGACAGGCTCTCTTCCTGCTCTCTTTTTTTACATCCCCGCTCCTGCCCTGTGAGAGAGCACAGGGGGGCCTAGGATTTCTCATGCTGAGAAGGAACTACTTTCTTGCCTCTGGAAGCTGGTACCAGAGGCAGCACTGGCTCTGAGTGGAGGTGTCCCCTGGTATTTAGCAGCCAGGTGCCTCTCACCATGGCAAACCTTGGTCTGGATCACCTGAAGGACACTGAAGGGATAGCAGGGTATAGGAGCCGACTGGTTCTCACAGTGATGGACTAAATATGTTCTTCTGTGCATGAAATCTGCCCCTGTCCAGCTCACGCAGAGATTTCAATTAGTAGTTGCCGTCTCAGATGCTCGTGCTCCCTGAGCCCCCAAAATCTAACATTTATCAAGGAAACAGTGCTAACTTGTCCAGTCTGCCCTTATTGCATTGCTAAAAATAGTAATTAACCTGTTTTTCTGCTCCTTGCTATCTCTGGAGTACACCTGCTTACACAAGGTTGATCAGAATCCAGCTCACTACTCACAGGAATTAACATCATTATCTCCTTGTACAGGCTGCCTGAGCTGCAAATTCACTTCCCAGTTTTAATCTGCTGGTAGTTCTTCTGCTTTCTGACCACTGCATCCTGGGCTGCATGTGGAAACATCGAGAACCTTCCCTCCTTCCTCCCTGTTTTCTATTTTGAAATACAGTCTGTCCAGCTTCTCAAGGCAGCAGACTCTGTCTCCAGCAGCCATTTCCACAGTGACCACCAGCTAGAGCTGAAAGTTTCCTACAGTGCATCCACCAAAAGTGAGACTAAGTTAACCCCTTTCAGTCAAATTCTCCTTAATTTTGAGGTGTGAAAGATCAAAACCCAGACTGCAACCCTGGCTTTGAGTGCTCTGTGTCATCTCACATCCAGTAACAGCAGAGTATGATGCCACTGTATAAAAATATTACAATGGCACCTTATATTAATGCAGCAACAGGATTCATCTGGGCAATGAAAAATGCAATAATTTCTTAACATGCAAGCACAACCTAAGGTTAAACTGGGTTTCTTCTGTCCTTGTACACTGGACATAGTAGCAAAAACCCCATCAAATCAAATAATGGTCTCAGTAAAACCTCTGCAGCGCTGGTAGGTTACTCACCAGAACCTGAGTTAACAGCACCATTATTGACAGCATTCAGGTGCCTGGGAGCCTCTGTGCTGTGCCAGCTACTGGTCTTGGTGGACATATTATAGGAAGGTAGAGATTCCAGCTTGCTCAAAGCTGAATTGGTTCTGCAACACTAATAGAAATAAAAAGGAATAAAACCCATCACACTGTCACTAACAGATTTTATGTGTCTGAACGTACATGCGGAGTTACTATATTGATTAAATAAGGACCTTTTTTGAATAGCCATTCTCTAGCATAGAATAGCATTTTAAGACTGGTAGTGAATTACATTCATTCAGGGAGTTCATCAGGATGCTACAGCATTCACAATTTTAGCATGCTCCAGTCTCACAGTAAGAGCAAACCAACCTACAATACCTGCCTGTGAAGTTGGTTTGAAGTGAAGCAAAATTCAGCACAAACCATCAAGTGCAGGTTGGATAGGACTTTGAGCAACCTGGGCTAGTGGGATGTGCCTCTGCCCATGGTAGGGGCTTGGGACCTTGAAGGTCCCTTCCAACCCAAACCATTCTATGACTCTCTGATTCTGACTGTGGGGTGAAAAGCCAAAGATTTTGTTAATGTATATGTTAATGTATAAAGCTTCCATGTGTGGGCAAAACATCAGGGTTATACTTTTCTGAAGAAATAAAAAAATCCTCTGTGTGGTTTAAGCATTATCTCTACCAGGATCTTACCAGTAGCTGAGCTCTAGGCAATACAGAACTAGTAAAAAACTTAAAACAAAGTGAGATTAGGACAACCTAATGCCTGCATCCTCTGGTGGAATCAGAAGAACAAAGTTTCCTCTGTCAGTTCCTTGAGTATTCCAGATTAGGCTCATTTTTTTAGAACAAATATTCTTTGGAGCTTAACTGAAATGGTGGTGGTAGGAAGGAATGAAAGATTTGTTTGCTTTTCTGTTTTTAACTGAAGAAAGTTGTGATCCAACAGGTTTACATAATCTGAAGGAGATGGAGGGGTAAGTTTACTCACTGCTGGAAAACAAAGATGGGAAAGGTCTGCAGATCAGCAAATTTCCTTAAACTCAATGAAAACTCCCTGCAAAATATTTCTAAAGAAACTTTTTGCTAAATTCAGCAAAATTATTGGAATTACATGGAGGGTGAAGAGAGGCTATTGGTGCTTAGATTTATTTTTCAAGTTAGAATAAGTTTTGTTTTAAAAATCAAGCATGCAGATGACAACGAACCAAGGGGTGCAGCTGGTATGTCAGAGGGCAGGGCTGCCACCCAGAGGGACAAGGACAGGACAGGGAAAAGGTCTAACAAGAATCTTGTGAAATTCAACGGGGACAAACACAAATCCCCGCACCTAGGGAGGAGGAACCTGCTGCAGGGATGCAGGCTGGGCACTGCCTGGCCAGGGAGCAGCTCTGGGCAGAGCAGGCTGAGCATGGGACAGCAGGGCTGCGAAGACAGGAAAGAACATCCTGGGATTTATCCAGAAGATCACAAACAGTAGAATGATGAAAGTTATTAGTCCCCCTTACTCAGCACTTGTTAGACCACTGGATCCAGTTTAGGACACCCAGTACAAGAAAAACATGTTAACTGGAGGGAGTTCAGTGGAGGCCACTAAGCTGATTGGGACAGGAGTACTTGCCCTGTAAGGACAGGCTGTGAGACTGGGGTTTCTTCAGCTCAGTGAAGGGATGGCTTAGGGGGACCTAGCAGCAGGTCCTGGTATCTGGGGAAAAGTAACTAAGGTGGAGCTGAGCTTGTTACAGAGATGTGTGGTGGCAGAACAACAGCTGTGGGAATAAACTGTAGTTGGCAAGGTTCTGATTGGTCAAAAGAGGAAGAAAAATTCCTTTTAAGAATGACAAAGCAGTGAGAGAGGGGCCAAGAAAGGATGTGAAGGTTTTCAAGCCCTGACTGGACAAAGCTCTGAGTAACCTGGTCTGAATTCACTGTTGGCCCTGCTGGAGGAGGCTGGACTAGAGACCTCCCATGTTCCCTTCCAACCTGAGTTGCTCTAAGATGCTATGAAAATAATTGTTATAAGCCATCACGCATTTTCAAGATTACTTAAAGGACCGATGAGTTCTCATTTAAGAAAATTGTGACTTTTGATGGCTTGCTAGAAAACCTATTTTGTAGGCTTTCCATCAGCAAAAGCACAAATGCAGAACTCAGCTTGCATGAATCCCAGCAGGCCAGCACCAAAATATTTTGCCTACAGATATCTTTTCTGGCTTCAGATATCTTGTCTGGCTTCCTGGGTAGTTTGAGGCACTCGACAGATTCATTTTGCAGATGGTGCAGCAGATAGTCAGTGACCTGCTCATGTTTGTACAGATTCCATATCAGAGCCCAAAGCTAAAAGGCACAATTTTCTCTTATTTTGCACGAGAAACACACCTTCCAAGCATTTGGAGAACATTCTGAATGCTTTGTATATTACACAGAACCTTCGCATAACGATTATATTGCTTTTAAAACAGCTTCTTGGTGCTTCTTTGCAGAATACAATACTACATAATTCACTACTGAGAACAGCAGAGATTCAAACCTCAGCACTGAGATTTAAAACAAAACCAAAAAAAATAGCACTTCCTCTTTTTTATATTTCTTTTTCTATTTGTTGTTCTATTTGTGTTCTAGGAAACTGGCCTAATAACGCCACAGTAATTCTATAAGTACAGCTTAATCTTAAACAATAACAACAAATGAGTTTCATTTTATCCGTTCAAACAGAGAGCGTGTTTGACAAAAGCGCCAAGGGCTGCTGGTGTTAGAGGGATATTGGCAGAAGCCATTTCCTCAGTTACAGAAAGGAGGAAAAGAGACCATTTTTAGCATTTGCTGAGGCAGTTGCAGCAGATTAACTTCAGATCAATGAGTTGCTTGATTATTGTACTTCACTCTCGAGTCTATTTCACGGCTTCTCTTTACCAACCGGGAAAATAAATATACAAATTTAAAACACTCTCCCAAGTCTTTATCTTCGTTCACAAAGAAGGGATTTTTCAGAAGTGATTGTATGTCATCTGCAGCAAGGCAGAGGTGCCAAAGTGTCACTGGGTGTCACTAACTACCTGGTGATGCAGTGGACACCCAGAGGCATTTTCAGAGGGGTTTGACAACTCCAGCTCTCCTGGGTTGTGACTGTATTCTAGGTGAGAAATAAGGAAAAAGTACATGATTCCCATTTTCACTTATGTGAATTCCTCTTAATTCTAAACTACTCCTATAACTTGTTTCTCTTTTTCTCCTTTCCCCCCATGCTAGCCCATCCCTGGCTCATGAGTCATTTGGAGGACCTGCAAAATATTATACCCGTGTATTCTCCAGTCCCACCTGGTGGTCAGCAGAGTTTGGTAAAAGTCATGCTGAGGAACTCAGAGCTTTTTAGCTGGCATAGCGAGAGCCACACACTTGCAGTCACACCGGGAGGCATCAGTTTTTGCTTACAGCAAACCATTTGCTCAAAGATCCCTAAATCTGCTTTTCCAGCCCTCCAGACTTTGCGTCGCTCACTCAACGATCCTGCTCAAATCCATCTGCCTTTAGACTCAGTATTACTCTGTCGGAGATTTTCCAGCTAGACAAAAGGGCAAACTCCTCCACACCCACTCTAGTTCGGAGTCACCCTCAGTCATGGCCGGGATCTGACCAGCCTCTCTGGAGAAGAAGGCTTCTGGGAAATCTTTTCTCTAAATGCTGAACACAGCTAGGTATCTGGCACTAGAACATTGTGAGACTGACAAATCTATGCCCTCTGAGTTTAACACGAATACTAGTGTAGAAATTTCCAGGCCCCACTTGACTGTCTTTAAAAACAATTTATGGCAGCATTTTGAAAGCTAATCTCCAATAAAGTTCTCTCCAGAACAACCTCCTGCAGCATGTAAGACTTCTTACTCTTCAGTGAGTAGAAGATGAGTAGTCCAAGTTTTGTATCACTATTTTTTGAAGCTGTGCCTGTTTCAGAGATGAGGTCTGCTTAGCAGACAATTATTCCTCTACTTTTCTATGGCAATCTGCCTATGCCCTGAAGCAGAACTTAAGCCATCTTGAGTTTGTTCTTTTCCCCTTTGTTCTTGTGTTGAATGTTTAAAACAAGATATACCATCCCTTTCTGGACTGACATCAGGTTCTTAATAAGAGTGTTCTGCGATTTCTCCCTTACCTGGCAAAGTACTGCCCTTTCAGTTGCATTAAGTAATAGAATTTCTAGTCATATAAATGCATTAATGTTGTACAATATGATGAACAGACTTAAATATTTGTACAACACTGCACATGAGTATCATAATTCTACGGCCTTACAACAAGGAAACCACTGCTACATTTTCTCATCCCTGCACACAAGATGCCCCTTACTCCTAAGAATATGAATACAAAGTTTACTAAACTGAGAGACACAATAAAACAGCTGTTAACAACTGCATTAAAAATAAGCAAAAACCCACAAAAAACCCAAATAAAATGTGATAGAAATTTACAGTATCTTCCCATGTGTACCTAGCACATAGACAAGATAAACTCATCCCTTCCAAGACAAACCTTGTTAAGGACATGGGAACAAGACTCCAGGGCTTACTGTATTCCAAGTTCTGTCTTTCACTTCTGTTTCTGCCTGTGGTGACCTCCCACAATTCACGTAATCATCTAAGCCTTGTTTCTCTTTGGCATGGATTTTGTGTCATCGTTTAAGCTTGCAAAAACTAATGAGGATACGCTTAAGCTCTACATTTTTCTTACACTACTTAATATATGTATGTCCAAAGTGGTTTAATTTAGAAACCTAAAATAAAGCCAAAAATTTTAAAACATCTAAGCATACAGAGAATAATCAGCTATTTACTATCAACAAATAATGGGTCCTTTATAACTCTATTAAACAGACACAAGCCAAAGGCTATTAAGTAGAGATGGATGAACTGGAGCAGATACAGCAATATACAGGTTGCTGACACTGCTTCTAACTGAGCTCACAGCATTATTTGCATTGCAGCATTTTCTTGCTGTTTCTTCCTCCCCCTTCTCTAGGCCATCTCTTATCACACATGAAAACACAGAAAATGCATGGACTCCAATGCACCCTGGTTCCAGATTAGCCAGGAATCTTGCATCGATCTGGACTCATACACAAGTCATGCTTCTCCTTCCAGCTTCGGTTTGGATTTTCAGAGGAATCTAAACAGAGTTAGCTTTATACATGCCACAGAGATTCACTTGGAGCAGCCCAGTAGCTTGCACAGTATAGTATTTTGGTTTCAACATGTGACCAAAATGGATCTAGTCTGTGTATGCTTTACATCCATTGGCACATTCCTCTCCTAGTTGCTATTATTCAGGTGGTACTCACATGGAAAGGGTCACTCACCAGATTTCCACAACCAGTTATACAGGATCCCTCATACAAAGATGACATAAGTGTAGCAACATGAGCATTTGCTTCAGTCTTGCAATTACATTTTTGCAGCTAAACTTTTCTGGAAATCACCAGGTTTCTTAGGATCTCATTTGTCTGGACCGGGAGCCAAGCAGTAAGAAGTGTGTTAGCACATGAGAACCAGAAAGGAAAACAATTTCACAGAGCCACTGTTTACCTTCCTAAACTTGGTTTAGCTTGCACAAATATCATAAAGAAAGAAAAGCCATAAAACTGAAACACTGCTCCAGAGCGCTCCACCCAAAGTGTGTGGGACAGGAAAAGAATGAAGACTAATGTAAAAATCAAAGGTATATGGATTGTTTCCTTTGCTCAGGGATATTGGGGAACTAATTCAGTCTCCTAATTCCCCACAGTGTAGTAGTTAATTAGAAGAAAGGGATTTGCATGTGTTTTACCATCTCTTTGAACCACTTAGGCAGTTAAAAATGGCTAGGAGCCTGGAAGGTCTCTGTATCACTCAAACTGGCAAGATTCATTCAAGGAACTGGTCTTCTGGTGTTTTGCAGGAAGGTGTGAACTTGGTAAGTCCACCTTGCCTTGCACACCCCAAGTCAGGTGAGAAAGTAATGACACAGAGCATTGGCTACCAGTGCCAACCCAGGTGACCATGTTCCCCCTCTCAGCAAGGCACACTGACTCCACACGAGTATCACTCTCCTGTGGTCATATAACCACCAGCAGGTTAAGAACACCAGGTCATGAATTCATGTGCCTGCAAAATATCACACAGACCTGCTTGAAGGAACCTTGTACTTTCTAACACTAGACACAGTCCCGCAGTCACTCCTCAGAAAGCTGTTCAAACCTCTGTTGGGTTTCCAGCACTGTCCACCAAAGGAACAAGACTTGATTTGGTTTGTGGGGCTTTTTTCCTAATAAGCCTGAAAATTTTCCTCAGACTCCTTCAGAATCTCTCTTCTTTTCATTTAGGTCCAGTTTTGGCTACAGCAGATATGGTAGCACACAGGCTCAATGCTCCTGAAAGCCCCAAAAGACTACTCAAGGCTACTGCCACGTGAACAAAAGAAACTGGCATCTTTAGAATTGAGCTAATGGTGCTTGCATGTAGCTAAGGAGCATCCTTGGTGGCAGCTCTCACTGAAAACCATGTTAGGGCAACTGAACTCTTAGACAAAACGTACAAACAACTGATGAAGAAAAAAGAGCTCTGGTAGAACAGGAGGGCTGAGACACATGGAAGCTCCCACCAATGCTGCTTCACCATGTCATTCTACATTCACACAAAAAATAAAGACATATTTGAAACAAAGACTAATTGTGTGTGTATAGCAGAGTGGTTTCCTCCCTTTCAATGGCTCACACTAGCAAGAGAAGTAATAAATGAGTAAGTGTAGATGGCAAAATCAGTGCTTCCCAACATTTTGCTGGAAGAAGGACTGTGAGCTTCTTCTGGTGACTTCCAAGTAGTAGAGAGAACACTCCCTGTGAACACAATAACCGGACTGACCTAGAAATCTGGTCAAAATCAGCAAGAAATCTGATACTAAGCTTGATTTAAAAACAGAAAAGTAGTATGTACATGATCTAATATATGCAGTAGCCAACAGTTTGGTTGTCCATTGTCCTACAGCTTTCCCATTAATTACACATATATGAAATGGTCATAGAATCATAGAATGTTAGGGGTTAGAAGGGACCTCTAGAGATCACTGAGTCCAACCCCCCTTCCAAAGCAGGATCACCTAGGGCATGTTGCTCAGGAACACATCAGGTGAGTTTTGAAAGTCTCTAGAGAAGGTGACTTCACAACTTCTCTGGGAAGCCTGTTCCAGTGCTCTGTCACCCTCACAGTAAAGAAGTTCCTCCTTACGTTGAGGTGGAACCCTCTGTGCTCAAGTTTATACCCATTGTTCCTTGTCCTATTGCTGGGCACTACAGAAAAGAGATTGGTTCTTTCTATTTGATACCCACCCTTCAGATATTTATAGACATTAATAATGTCCCCTCTCAGTCTTCTCAAGATTAAACAGCTATGGTTCCCTCAGTCTTTCTTCATAGGGGAGATGCTCAAGTCCCTTAATAAATCAGTTAAGGAATTATCTCTTCCCCAACACCACACCACCCCCCCCCACACTTAAAGCTACAGTGAGCCCTATGGGGGAGGGGGAAAAAAAAAAAAAAAAAGTTTTATTCTGAGCAAGGCTGCTCCAGTCTGTTCCAGAGCACGACCAGAAGTTTCCTGACCCTCAGATTTGATGGCTATTCAGAACAGAAGCCTCAGGAATGTGGGTGGTTTAAGTTCATCTTCTGCTTACTAGTGATGTAAGATTTATTCTTCCCCTAGTATTAACCCAGTCATGTTTCTACATACTCCCACCAAGTTACTTTCTCAAGCCTTGAAAAATATGAAAAAAAAATATAAGCATACATATAAACATATATATATATATGCACACACACCAACAATTTAGCTGACTGATTGGAGGTAAAAATCAGTTGGTTTTGGCAAGCAAAGCATTGATTTTTTGCATTTTCTGAAGACTATTTTTTTTCACATTCATTGCAATAAAAATATGAATCTGGGTTCTTTGTCCAAGAGCCTTCCAATTTCAAAAAGATATTGAAGCTTAACATTTAAAAGTTAATTCTTCCCTGACAATGTTGAGAACTTCCATTAAAGCAAAAATTATTATTAGCATTCTGTAACCCTTTGTAAACGTGTCCATTGTTCAAATAAACCGACCTCTACAGCAATTGACCTTAGCATTGCTCAAAAGCTCAACAGTCAATTATCTTTTGATCTCCCTTCAATGGGCCTTGTGGCTGGAATAACCATTCCATCATCTGGAAGGTAAGTGTAATAGTGTCTCACGGGCATTTCTTCACTGCTTACGCCACAAACACGCTGCTGTAAAATAAGTTGAGAAATCCGCTCTCAATGCCACTGAAGCGTATCTAAAAAGCAACGATACACCAAGAAGCTGTTCTCTCTTGCCATCACCTCTCTACACACAAGGAGGATCAAAATGAGAAATACCTAATGGGTCAAGCACGACGTCATCTACTTCTTGCCAATACCATCAGACACAGTACTGGACTGTGCCTCCAGCAAATATCACAACTCAATTAAGTCTGAAGGACGTGGATTTTTGGGGTGCTGCAGGAAAACGCAACTCTCTCTTCTAGTCAGTCTGATCCCACTGGGGGCCCGGGACCTGCTGCCAGTGGGGGCTGCAGCACAGTTGAGACCACCCTTCCCTCTTTCTGGCTTCTAAAGCACGATCCCCCACTTCTCTACACAACACTGCGACCCCCACGTTCCCTGTTCAGCCCACAAGGACAGGAGCTCTCTTCCATGACTCCGCCTGGGCAAGCAAGGAGAGCCCCCAGCACAGCTCCAACACTTCCACCCTGGGGAGTCACATACGTGGCTGGATGAATACTGTGGATACTGGAATACTGCTGGTGCCCGAGATTCTCCTGCTGTTTGCTGCCCTGGACATTTGCAATTGCAACACTGTGATGGCCTTAATACATCACCCCCAGTGCCGATTCAAAGCTAGAAGTGCTATTTACCATTAATCGAGAACAGTGAGGAGGTTCTTTTCTGCAAATAAAAAATCACCTGCACTCAAACTTTTGAACTTGGGACTTAAAGGGTGATATAAATTCTAGTATCACAGACTTAAAAACAACAGAAATACCAATCTAATTGCTAATAAAGTAGACCTCATCTGTGCTCAACCTTGGTCACACAACAGAAACTAATCAAATCTCTAGCACGTACATTTCTTCAGTAAAGACTATGCATTTTTACAGCATAGGCTTTCATAAATGAGGCTTTATAGAAATAGGAAACCCACTGCAGCATTTGTCCAGGCCTTTCGTAGGGGAAAATACACACAGTATCCTGGGAGCTGGAGAGTGGCAAGGGAGAATAAAAACCCAGGTTTCTTGAAAAGCCAGACAAGAAAGCATGGAGAAGGACGATGGAGAAGAATGGGAAGTAAAGAAGCAGTAAAGCACGTTACACTGATACTTAGCTGGGTGGTAAATCCTGCACTGCAATTAGTAACTCCTCAGCAATTCCTTAGCCCTAAACCTCACCGTAGTAGCAGCCCTGTAGTAGCCTGTACAAACTGCTGCAACCTTCCTTACAAGACTAACTTGGAGTTATTCACATTTGTGTGTCTCCATGAGCTAGAGCAGCTCACACACGTGCACGCACGCTCAGTATTGTGGCCACACAGGGCAGCTCACAAACGATGCCACCACTTGAAATTTCAAATGTATAGAAATAATCATTGCTCAGCAAAGGTGGTTCCTGATGGGACAGAAAAGCAGGATGAGGTGAAGAAAAGGATTATTATGGCAGAATGAAAACATTTGAAATTAATAAAACAGATAAGCTAGAGATGAACTGTCTTGGCGTTTCATGGTACCTCCTCTTCTGACATTTAAAACATTCTTAAGATTATCCTGAACATCAAATATATACCAAGGACAACCACCACAGGACTCATCAGCAGTTTCTCTGTTATTACTTCAACTTATTAACCACGTGCAACAGAACAACTTGACTAATGGTTATATAAAAAGCCATAGCTTTTTGATCCTCAAAGGACCAGCCATCTCATTTTTCTGTCTGTCTGGTCTACATAAGGGTCTAGCATTTCAGTACAAGCCACAGCCTCCTGGGTGTCTCCTGGTATGAGGGCAGAACTCAGCAGACCTGGTTCAGCTGATCCTTAGCTGTGGTGCTTTTCAGTAGTGTGAAACAGTTTAGGATTGAATCTACAAGACCATGCTCTCTAACCTGCTTGTTCTTTCATGTGCAAAATGGAATGCCGATCTGTCTTCTGACTTCTTTTACTTGTCAGGGTTGATACACCTAACAGGTGATCAGAGTTTACAATTCTATGGATTCTCAACTCCAAGGAACTCAACCCCCTTGGTGACATTTTATTTAGCCAAATTCTCCACTGCTCAGACTAATTATTATGCCTCCTGCAGAAGCTGAAGTACCATTTATCCTGCACCTCAAGTCAGCCAATGTCAATAAGGAACATGCAAATTATGAAAAAGCCCATCAGCTACTCCAGGGAAATATTCATGGCTTTTATCACTTGCACCCAGCAAACCCAAAGCAAAATGGCCACAGCGTGAGTGTGAATAGCAAACTGTAACAGGGACAGAACTCTGAAAACGTGCTCTATATATTTATTTTAATGAGTGATAAATTGTAAAATGCGGGGAAAAGTGCGTCTTCATTAAGCTAAGCTGTTTCCAGCTAGAGACATAGTAGCAAGTTTCGATAACAGAAATGAGATCCGAGAAAAAAAGTATAAAGTAGGATTACTTAATGCTTCAGTAGCCTCTTGTCTACCAATTAGCTAGCTCCCACTTCATCTTGGCCATTTCTTCCACTACTAGAAGCTCCCAGAGGAAGTAATTTTGTAAGAGAGAGCACCAGAAGGGAGAGTATCAGATAGCCAACTCCAGCAAGTGTACATAATTTTCAGAATCCTAAATAGACGGCGCTGTGGAAAAACTTTGAAGCTTGTGTGAAGTCCAGCCACAGAGAAGGCAACACTGCCACTGTAAGCATTCCCTACTTCCATTGTGACCTGACCTATCATCTGTAGCCAAGTTCAGCTCCATTTTTCTATGCGCTATCTGCACACAAAGAGAAATACATTCCCTGCCCCAAAAGCTTTCTTTGTGCTCTGAACAAAGCCACTGAAGATGTGTGTTGGCAGGGAGGGGACTGGGTACTGCTGCACAGGTACTTTTGAAGACACTTGCTAAGCTAACACCCTGGCTCAGCATACAGGTGTGAGTTTGGTGCTACACCTACCAGCACCAGAGGTAGGAGAGCAAAGTTTTCAGAACTTCTAATCAGTGAAAAACTCTCAGGATGTTTTTTACAAAACTAGGATGTGCAGCACAGGCTGCCAGGTAAGTCCTGCTTGGGAGAATTGCCTGGGGCTGCATACTCAAGTTTTACTTGTGATTTCATATGCATCATTACACCTTGTCTTGCAATGGCTGGGTATACTGTTCCTTAGACTGGAAAATAGCTCCTATATTATGACCTGCAAGTGGTTGCTTCAATGGTGAAGGTGGGAGATGAATTGCTGGAAATGTGTGAGAAAGCAAAGCCAAGACACCTGGTTGACACAAGTAGGAAGAAGTTCTGCTTCAAAAAAATTCAAAATGAGAAGATTCTACAACAAATCCATGATGCAGATAAAGCTATTGTCAAACTGGTAGCACATCAAGTTACTTGTTCTTTGTTGCTTGGTTATGATCTGAACTTCCCTCATATCCTACCCTTTGGGTAAGGCAAGGAAACACACTGCATGAGTAGTATGTGTTGGTAGCACTGGAGAAAGCAGACCTAGAAAACTTTCCTACTTAACAGTAATCGATCTCATTCTTTATTCTTTTTAAGGATTAAAATCTTGATTTTTCAATTCCTCTCTGGAAACTAAATAGGCCTTCAAGAAGGGCCATCGAACAGCTAAAAGGTGTTTTTTATTTGCATGTTTTTAATAGCGCAAATAAAGAATCTCTGGCAACCCTTGACAGGGTGACAAATAGGCAACCCTTGCGATTATTATTAGCCCATCTGTGAATATCCACAGTGGAGTGCTCTGAGGAGAAAAAGCAAGAAAAGTACCCTGCCATAATTTAAATTCATAAACACAGAAAATATAAACACGTTTCATTGTAGTGTGTAGCCTTTAGTGCCTGGGACTTTGGCTCATAATAATTTAAACAGCCAACAACATAAGATTTATGGAAATAATTTAGCATCTCTTAAACAAAAAGTCTGGCTTACTCATCTCATATGTATGTAGAACTAACACTTGAAAAAACAAAGCAGATAACAAAAGTCACTGGTATATTTACCAGAGTCCTAAAATAATATCACTGGCTTAACTTAGGTCTCAGCGACACAGACTTGCCAATCTTAGTATGAATATTTTATAGGTATACAACAGGATGCATGTAGACTGTATTTTTCCAGGCCCAATTAGCACTAACACATGCAAAGACAAATAGATGGAGGTATGAAGAGAATTTGCAATGACCTCTGTGTTACCACAAACCGAAGGAACATTATATGCCAGCAAATGAGTGGACAGTAAAGGATGTGGCTGTACAGGTGCTAAAGCTGATGCACATGAAGGGGGAAGCTCAAGACAGAACTTGCATCTGGAGGATCTTTGAAAGGGAAAGTGCTTGGTCTAGTTGCTGAGGTAGATCAGAGTTAGTTCTCCTGTTTTGGCGTGGCTTTGTTGTTTTTTTGTTGTTGTTGTTGTCTTTAATAGGAAGAGAAGAATAAAATTTTGAAAATCTTCAGACGTTCCTACTCAGGAAAAAAGACAACTTCCAAAATCTCAAATGCACACACATGAAATAATTCCTGCCATCACTTGGAAGCAAGCCTTGTCAGAAATTTATCAACATAACTTTAGATCTAATCTGAGCTCTTTCATAGCAATAGTCCTTACATTTCACCCCATTGCCCCTTTATTAAGGCCCATCCTTTCCATTTAAAATAGATCTTCCAGAAAAGGCATCCAGCCTTGACCTTAAGGTGTTGGGAGGGGAAGGACTTGCTGTTACACATTGTTTCAACACTTCATTACCCCTTCTTCCCTTGATAGACATCCAAGTGCTCCAAGTTGGGGATTGTTATTTTGCACATACTGGTCCTTCTCCTACCTTGCTCTGTTGGATTAGCATCCATAGCTACTGCCAGAGGAGAAAAAGAGGACACAAAATCTCCCAAAGTGCCCCCCCTTCATCTTTTCCTGCTCGCCTAAAGGGACCAAACACCTCAATTCTCTCACGCTAAAGCATTTACTTTGGCTATTAAATAACTCTTCAGGCTTTTCTTATGATACAGGTCAGGCAAAGGGAATGGATGACTAGATATGACCTTCAGGTGAGAGCATTCAACCAGGAAAATGGGTTACTGAGGTTCTGCTTCAAAGAATATTCAATAGCTCTACACACAGCAAAATAGCTTCTAGAGAAGAAATTGAGAGAGACAGAGTGCTTGGCCAGCTGTGATTATCATAAAAAAGGTCTTAGAGGTCACCTGGACTTTTAAAGCCCAGTATTTTCATCTGCTGCCTCCCCAGTAAAAATAATTTGTTCACTTTTGCATAAGCACAAGTTTTTATTTATGTTCTGTATTTGCCTTCAGTCCATTCACTCTTCTACTGCTGGAACCTCATTTTTGACCTGCCTGTCTGCACATAAAAAGTTTGTATCTGCCAATCATTTTGATCCCTGCTATTTTGTAGGAGCTGAGGCCACACTCTTCAATAATGCATGAAGCTGCAGCACTTGCTCCTGTGCTCAGAAATGCAAAAAGGATATCTTTTAAACAGCTTTCAATGTGCCAGAAACAAATGAAAAGCAAGTTCAGTAAATATCAGCCTATCTCACAGCAGAAATACACCTCTCTCTACGGATTCAGATGAGAGTAAAAAGTTACATCAAAGTCTGTCACAGTTTAGGGTCAAGGCGGCCCCTTAGACCTATAACAGATGCTCTCTTTAACCCCCCTCTCTCCCCAGAGGGGAAAAGAAAGGGAGTAAGGGAGAGAGACAGTGATTAGAAGAGGAAACTAGAACAGCTTTAATGAAAAGGAAAATAATAATAATAAAAATGGAATATATACAAATATATACAAACCCAATATCGAACCCAACCCCTGTGATGGCAATTACATCACCATCACTACTGATGCTGTGGAGCAGGCTCCGGGAGAGTCCCAGACGGGGCCCCACAGCAGATGTGAGTTGTGTTCAGGAGCTGGATTCTGGTACTGGATTCAGGAGCACACAGATCAGGATCGAAGGCAGAAGGGACAGAGTTCTCCTCAGATGCTCTGAGGAAGAAACCAGAAGAGGACTGGAGCCAAGCCAAGCAAAGCAGGCCAAGAGGACAAAGAGAGAGCGAGACCCTCGTGATCAGCTTTATACCAAACATGACGTATATGGGCTGGAATCCCTCGTTGGTCAGTTTGCGGTCACCTGTCCTGTCCGCTCCTCCCTGCTGGTGCAGCTTTTTACTTTCTGCACCCCCACTGTGGTACACAAGATCCAGCAGTGGCCTTGGTCTGCACACCAATCCTTGGTACTAACTCTAAACATGGGCTGTTATCACTGCTAGGAGCAGACACTGCCTGTGAGAATAGGCTGCTAACTTCAGAAAGTGCAGTTAGTTAGAAGAAACTTCTGTTCTAACTCAAACCAGTGCAGCAAGACAGAGATAGTTTTTGATGGCGGAAGAAATTGCACCTGGCAAGTCACCTTCTACAAAAGTTGTCCTGTCTCTGCAGAGTGCTGGAGGAAGAGCTGGCTTTCCAGAAATCTTCATTTTAAGCCAAAGATTAGAGTGGGACCTGCAAAGAATTAACTATTAATTTTACAGACAACACATGTAAACCTCTGTTCCTAACCTCATACATTTAACAGTCAGACTTGTGGGCCATAAGTTGAAGAACAGGGATCTAAGGACATATTATGTCAGCATCATAGTTGCCCAAGTGCCACAGAACTCCTTTTGCAGTCCACTTGCTGCCTGCCAGTGAGCAGAGAGGGCCCATGCTCTCCAGGACATGCGTGCCAGGGATATGAGGGTGGGAGAGTAGGTGGTTCATTACCTCATTGCAGAAGTTAATGGTCTTTCAGTGCTCTTTAGTAAGAGGTCATCACTGGGCCATAAAATGTTTGGAACATGTCCCCTCTCACTCAGAAACTTCCTCTGTGGAAATGGTGGGGAGGATGCCAGTGGAAAATTCCTGTGCATAACAAGGTTGAATACACTGGTTTTCCATCTTTTTTAACTGCTGAAGCAATGAAAAGCAACTGGAATGACAGCCAAGGCTGATCCAGATGCAGATGCAGGAAACGTCATGCAAGAGTAGGACCTTGATGTAAAATGGGAGTCCAGGACCTTAATGCAAATGTGAGTCAAGCCCATTGAAAACATCAGTCTGATCTCCTGCTGAGATAGGGTGTTATAATCAGAAGAAATATTTGAAAATTAAATCCATCTCCTGAACACAACATTATATAAATCTAAAGGCAAATATGGAAAATGTGACTAAAGTACCCCAGTGTGTGCCTCTGAGTCTTCCTACACTGGAAGGTGAAGTCACATTAAAAAGAGGGAACAGTTTGTGCATTGGCTAACAAGCAGAGGTTTGATTTCTCCACAGCATGTAACAAGCACTGACATCTGGGAAAGTCACTGTGCATGGAAGAACAAGCATCCAAATGTGGGACATCCAGAAATCCAGCTAGTCCAGCCCTGCCAGCATCAGCAGCTGCACTTCCAAGCAACAGGACAAAGTTTTTTTTTACGGCAGTGGCTTCGGATGATTGAGACCAGCATCCTTTTCAAATGATGTATGGTTCATCAAGCTGTGTATTAATGTTTGATTCCAGAGAGCCGATGGCTTTGTTTCATAATTTGACTCTGACAGAGGGGAACAGAGAAGGAGAGGCAGCAAGAGAAGACGGCAAATTCTTCTAAACTTGTTGTGATAGCACAAGCGCTGAAAGCAGTGAGGTGACACAAAAAAGGCAGGCTCTACCCAGAAGCAGTGTGGAAACCAGAAAATAAACCAAGCAGTAAACAAGTAGGTATAACTGGATTTGGTTTTTTAATGAGGTTCAATAACAAGGGTAATAACAGAGAAAGGAATCGTTCCATTTTAAAAGGAGTTTCAGGTTCACCAGAGCAAGTTTTATTTTCAATTTGAACTATAAGCTTATAATGTAAATTTGTGTATAAATATTACATATATATGATTTCCTTCATCTATATATCCTTTTTAATTCAAGAACTTGAATCATCTGGCTTACATAGAGAACTTATAATAACCATGCTTGCGTGGAGAGGCAGTGGGTTTTTTTCTGTCATCTACTAGTGTCACTTTGTGAAGTCTAAAAAGGTTTAAAATGCCCTTCACCAGCCCTAATTCTGCCTACTTCAGAGAAATCTCAACTTACAGAAAGCTGGAAGGGGCAGATCCTGTGCCAGAGCCATATAGGTCTGATCCTCTTGAGCATGTGCTTTACATCAAGTATGTGAGCAATATTTCTGCCCCATATGGTTTACTGAATCAGAGCCTAATTTTGTAATATCCCATCCAAATTTATAACTTAGTACCTAGACATTTTTCCTTATCAACAGAGAATTAGAATGTCTCCCTGCATAATTCATGAAACTGTGAATTATTTTTATACATCTTGTAGCTTTTTTCTTTTTTTTTTTTTCAAAAGGCTTTTGCAAACCAAAGCCTAGAAAAACAGGAATGTTTAATGGCATTCTGAAACAATTTTAGACCATGATCTTGTAAACAATATTTACTGAGAGCAGTGTAGGTAAGATAAATCCCAGGTATAAACATTTCCTGGATCATAGCTTATACAGTTGAGAGTGCAAAAATAGAGCAAACCATTTTTGTTCAAAGCCCAATAACAATAATTCATATTATTTTAATTTATGATTTCAAATCACTAATAACGCTTTCTCCTACTAAAAAAAAAACAACAAAAAACAAACAAACAGAGTAAAACATATTTCACACTTCTGTTACTTACTCCTTGGATGCCGAACAAGCAAAATAGCATACATTGTTACAGATGAATCTTTGCCTAGCAATGCCTCTATGCATCCCATCAGACTAACATATAGCAATGAAATGAAGGCAGATGGTGTACTAAGTGCAAAAGCTGTAAATGAATGTTAACAGAAATTGATTTTGAAATGTTCTTGGCACTTCCCCAAGAAAACACTGCTACTGTATTTTAAAAGAGTGCTCTATGCACTCAGGATTCCTAAGAATTAAAAAATCTGGCCTCCTTAGTTATTTTCTCTTCTGAGACCTATTTTCAGTTCAGTTGCAACACCTACATAAAAAACAAACAAACTTTTATGAGCTCTTAAAATTTACTAGACCAAGAATTGTACTGGAGTACTGTGTCTAGTGCTGGGCTCCCCAGTACAAGACAGATAGTGAGCTCCTGGAGAGTATCCAGTGAAGGGTCACTAAGATTATAAAGAGACTGGAGCATCCCTCATATGAGGAAAGGTTGAGAGAGTTGTTACTGCTCGGCCTGGAGAAGAGAAGGCTCAGGGAGGGATCTCATCAGAGTATATAAATACCTGAAGGGAGGGTGCAAAGAGGAGAGAGCCAGGATCTTCCCAGAGGTGACCAGTGGCAGGACCAAATGCAAAGGACACAAAGTGGAACACAGGAGGTTTTCTCTAGATATCAGGAAACACTTTTTTACTGTGAGGGTGACTGAGAACCGGCACAGGCTGCCCACAGTCGTTGTGGAGTTTCCATACTCAGATATTCAAAAGCCACCTGGACAAGGTCCTGTGCAACTGACTCTAGTGACCCTGCTTGGGCAGGGGCATTGTACCAGATGACCTCCAGAAGTCCCTTCCAACCTCAGCCATTGGTCATCCTGTGAATACATCAAGAATTGTGCTTTAAAATGTGTCAATCAAAAAAAAAAAAATTCCAGCTGCAGCTTTCTTGAGCATCAACTTCATTCATTTTCAAACTCATAAATTAAACCATCTGTTTCATCCTTTGAGTGGACAATAACTATACATGCAAAGTCAAGTTATTTTCTGTTTTCCCAGGTCTGCAGTTGAAAGGGATAATTCATCAGCATCCCATGGAGAGAAATCAGTATTCTGCAGGCTCATGAAAGCATCTATACCAGGCTGCTCTCCCTTGCACAAAGCTGGACCCCTGCAGTTTGCATGATTCAATGTTCCCTAGCTTAAGCTACTTTACTCTGTAGGTTATGTTGAAAATAGCTGGGATAGAAAGTACTCAGAAAAAGTCTAATATTAAAGTTTTCATTTTTGTAAACCCAGCTTTGTCTTGTGGGTTTCTTAGTTTGACAATAATAATAATAAAAAAAAATCAACCCCAAATCAAAAACCCAACAGAAAATATCACGTAACACCTGAAATAGGCTTTGTTTCAGGACAATATTGTATTTCTATGTGTGTGACCATGCGTGTGTATGTATCTTGTAACACAGAGCATATCACCTGGCACTATGAATGCCTCAGATATGTCAAGCTATGACCTGGTCAATATGTATGGCTAAGATGGAAATTCTGAAAAAGTTCAGATTCTTCACTAGTTCGGATGAATGAGAACTTGGAAATCTTCCATCCACGTGACCATGTATCTAACTTCCTGGCATATCATTAATAGGTAACTTGTTTCTGGAGGTGCTATCTTTCCTCAAGGACATAAACCCATTATTATCATTATCATCATTAGTTATATTTAAGACATCAGGACACTTCCTTATCAGACTTAGTCTTATAGCCTGAAAATCCAACAACATGCACTATTACTCAGTGCATGCAGTTGTGCCCAGTGCCAGGCTGCAATGGGCCCAGTCACTGTTGTCCTCAGCTCTCTCCATCACCTGCAGGTGCTGTGGGATGAGACCCACTGGGTGAGGTCCCTGCCCTGGCAAGTAGAAGCATGATTTGTTAAAAGTCTAACATTTCCACCACAGCAATTCCTGAGATGAGCTTGCTCAATAGCAAAATGTACAGAGAAGAAAATTCTAGTAAAACATCACAGATAAAAATGTTAGCTGCTTTCAGGTAAAAACACCACTTGATTTCAGATATTGATTTTTGTTCCTGTAATTTGAAGTGTTTCCAAATTCCGGCTCTGACAGAAATGTTACAATAAAAAAGTTGGATATCACACTGATATCAGTTGTAGAAAAGACACACTTAAGGAAATTTAGAATTACACTGTATGCTGTACTGAAGGACTAACTAGCAAAATAAAAATAACTGTTTTCTTTTAGTATTGACAGGGGAGTGCACTGCGGGATTTCTTGCTTCCTTATTCTGTTTGACAATGTCAGAACGACACAGAGCACTGCAGAGGAACTACTGCTCTCCAAGTGTGTAAGAGCAATCATGGCTCATTAGAAATCACCTTGAACATAAAAAAATGGACACAATCTGATGGACAAAGACACTGGGGATTGTCACAGACATACCTGCAGAAGAGAGCTTCACCATCCTGTTAGCTTGACTAGGTTCAAGCCAAGAAAAGGAATGTTAGGAAAAACGTTGCCTATGGAAAAAGCTCAGGATAAGGTCAAGGCAATGCTATTTTGAAGTCAGATTTTTAGCAGTTTAGCCAAAACTCGGAATTTCAAGCCTCCTGCTCTGCAGAAAGCCCTGGCATTCGTCAACAGTGGAAACGGCGATTCACCCATTGCAAAGAAGTCTACATAGGGATACCAAAAAATGTAATACTCTCTTCAGACACTTTACCACAGCTGTTACGTTTTGATCTAAGATGAAACCCTTACTGAAATTAGCCCACCTCTCCAAATTTAAAATGTGACATTCTGTAAGCAGAATCAATTCTGTAAGCAGAATCAATTCTGTAAGCAATGAGTACCTCTACCCACACTTTCAGTATCTTCTTACAGGAACCTTTCAGTTGTTCACTGTATATTCTCACAAAAAAAACCCCACAACAAAACAAAACCAAAACAAAAAATTTTCTAGCCTTGTTTCTTAAGGATACCAGGTTTGCATGATCATGTATGACTGTCCAAATACTTATTCAGCTTTTCCCACTATCTCCGTAATTTTGCATCTGTTGGCCAATTTCAGCCAAATTTGGTAATAAAGAAGGAGTGTCAAAGAAATTAAACTCCTGTTCAATTCCTAAGTTCCATGAAACCAAGCAGTGGACAGAAATTCAGTGTGCCTTTGGAGCAAAAAGTAATCCAGTGAAGCCCCTTACCATGGGCCAGCTGTAACTCAACTCCACTCACCAGCTGCAGACACCCGTGAAGTTCTCCAAGCCATCCGCAGCACCCACTTCCCACCAAATGGGAAGAGAGTGACTGGGATGCAGAGACCAAGGTGAGAAATTCTAACACAGGACAGGCCCGGAAATAAGATGGTGATAATGGAAAGCATAAAACAAGTTTGTAAGTCACCACACATTATGGGCTCATGGACCAGCTTGTTTAGCAACAAATACATCCAAGTCTCAGAGCATAGGTATGCCGCATAAAAGCACATGAGCCGTCACTGCATACCTATTGGAATTCAGATGAGGTAGGATAATTTAAATATCTGACACAATATTTAATATAATCTCTGTGAAATAACACACTTTATCTCCTCGTGTGCAAACTTCCTTGTGATGAAATGGCAATAAATGCACTAAAACTTGTATCATTTCTGTCACACAGAAATTGTATTATCAACTACACATGAGTACAGAATAAAAGGTTGGCTTAGGAAAAGAATTCCATTGTGCAACACCAAAAAGCTCTTCATTTTCAAAACAAGTCCTCATATCACTGTCAGCTGATCATCATGGAACTAAAAACACAGAAGATTTGTGTAGCTCTGTAAGTGGAGTCCATATGGAACAGAATAGGTAAGCCTGAGAAATTAAGAAGATACTTATGGTAAGAAACCAAACTATACTGAGACACCAGAGACTGCCAGGGCATTGGAGCTACCAAATAACAATGCCATGAAATCCTTAGGGCTGCCTCTGCTGCTTGACTCCCGGTCAGACTCCACATTTTGGCATCTAGCGTGGTCTCTGCAGAGCACAGCGATAATTTCCTCTACAAGAACCCACGGCAGGGAAGGTAGAAGGGCATGTGGGGAATATAAGCACTTCTTTTCTACTGCGGACATGAAACAGCTCATGCCTAATTCATTCCCTTCTGCCAAATGCCCAAGGGCCATCTGCCGACTAAACATGAACTAATTACAGGGCAGGGATAGAGGTGACCCTGTAAAACCCAGAGCACCTCCTTTAGGAGTGTGGATTCTCAGGACAAAGTCCAAACGGGCAGGGAGAGGAGCTAGCTGCAAAGCTGACCCGCAGCAGCAAAGCTCTCCAGAAAGGGAAGAGCAGCCATGGGCAGTAAGGGATGCTTGTGGTTGATTTTAATAAGTAGGGTGGGAACAAATCTTTAATTTAACAGCCGGCGTGCTCAAACCAACCTGAAGATCCTCCAGCACAACCCTGCTAATGTGTTCACACCGCTAAATACACTTCTGTTGCTGAAGCTCAGCCTGGGTATGGGAGCCCAGTGTTTCCCCTTCAGCTCAGGAGAGATGTGGAACACTGGGCAAGAACAAAATTAGCAGCCATGTGGGTATCCAAAAATCCTGAAGGTGCACTGAACTGTTACATCAGTAAGAAGTATACGAGACAAAAGATAGACTAACCCACATGACATTTGTTAGGAAATGCCTCCCTTCCCTACACTACAATTGAGGACAGGCTACTACTCTCTGTTGAAAATACCAGATGGCACGGATTCCCTGAAGGAATATGCAAATAAACAAGTAAAAGAGAACAAGCATACATGTACAAGTACACCAGTGAGTAGTTAGCCTTGCTTTAAGCATGGGTTGGACTAGATGAAGGACTAAGATCCCTCCTAACCTGAATTATTCCATGATTCTATATTTTATAAATATGCAACAGGCATCTCTCTGGACTAAGTGCTCTATAATGATGGATTTACTAGAACAGAAGAAAGAGCTTTGAGGCTTCAGCTCCCTCCTCCACTGCTACCTCCACTCACCACACCAGTATAATATCCTTCCCTTGCATAATCTGTGATTTATTTCCTGCTCCTTGGCTTGCTGCATCAGACTTACAGAGCCAAAGAGGAGGCATGGCATGCCCAGGGAGCAGAAACCAAGGAGCTGCAGGAGTGCAGAGGGGCAAGAGCAGGGAATACACATTTTTCTCAAGCTGAAGCCATACACTGCAGGCCCACACTTAAAACTGAGACCCAAGGGGAGGGCAAACCTCAAACAATGAGAGACACTTGACCTACATCTGAGAATCTCCCCTACTTCTCTTCCATTTGCACCAGGACTGCATCTGTGCTTGGCTGAGTGAAAAAGATACAGAACACATCCTGTCTAAAAGCATGAAACCTTTGCACATGAAAATATGAGCAGTTTAAGACTTTTTTTTTTTACTTTTTTTTTTTTTTTTACAGCTGTAAGAAGAATATGTGTGATTTTAATGTAGCTCTCCTTTTGGCTTTAGTGGTTCCATACTCTTGTACAATAGTACCGCAGAAACTGTCATCCTAATTTCTTGCTTGATTGCTGTATGACATCCGCTAACCCTACAGTGGCTAAGCACTCTTTACTTTGTCACAAGACTCTCCAGAGCACGGAAGGTGTTCCTTTTCATCATGTCATTACTGACTCCTTTTTGAATATTGTAGCAGTCTTATTCAACCCTCGTACAGAAAAGTACCCAACTGGTTCTCCTATAAAGTCTGTATTTTTCTTAAATCCTTTGCTGCTGAAACTGGCAGAGATCCATTTCCTCTTGCTGAGGTTCTCAAAAAGAGGTGTCTGTGCCAAGGTTACTTGCTCAGTTCCTTTCAGCACAGGGAGACAAGCACATCCAGTGAGAGGATTCCTTCGCATCAACGAGAAGACCATGTCAGAGACACCTCCAACCTCAGAAGACTGCAGGAAAATACCAGCCCTTTTAATTTGAAAAAACAATTGAAAATATGAAGCAAGGATCCCCAAAATGTGGAATGGTTTCAGAATGAAAAATAAAGCTCCCTAATTTTCACTTAGAAGAGCATTTAGGAAATAGGCTTCTCTACAACCAACAGAATTATGGTGGAAAATCCTTAGCTACACCCTGAACTCTATAAATGGGCCAACAGAAGCCAGTTTATGACAGAGAACAGTACATGAATGAGATGTCCTAACCATTGGTAGGGCATTTTCACATTTTCAATGCTCTACACTGCCAGATCTGTGTGGTAGAAACCATGTATGGTACAGTTGTGAATATGCCAGAAACCGGGGCTTTAAGGAACCCCGTACCTAGTCTAGCTGGTGGCATCTGGAACATACCTAAACATGGCAAAAATGCACTGAAAGAAAGTATAGAAACAAAAATCAGAGGGTGGAAGCAAATATCTCTGAGCAGATCATAAGTGCCAAAAAAGGAAAGAGAAAGGACAGGTGTGAAAGTGTGAGAAGCTGCACAGAGCTGAAGGTACTTTGAGTGGGAGGCAGGAAGAGGGAAGCAGACAGCGTGAAGGAAACAGAAACCAGCTACAACTTCAGAAAGGTCTTCCAGCCTCCAAAGGACAGTGCTTTGGCTCTTGCTACTGCTGTGCCAGCTGCTGGCTACTGGCTGGAGCCTCCAGGAAGCTGCTCCTTCCACCTTCCTTTGGGGATGTGCTCAATTATGGAGGCTGCATCTCCAGAGAAAATAGCAGAGATCACCAGGTGACCATAAGTCATGACTGTAAGTCATGGGTCTTTGATGATAAATTCACTTAAGCTGCACAAGGTCACATTGTCAGAGGAAGATGTGACAACTGTGTATTTGTATGATGTAAGATCTGCTCTTGGTATCTGCCTCAAGACTTGCTTTCTTTTTTTTTTCTCTTTCTTTTAACTAGGGATCTATTCAGTGGCCTAATTTTTCTGTTCATCATAAGCTCTGCTTGGCTCATGCATGAAGGAAAGGGACTGAAGATGGCTTTGTGCCATTGCTGGTCTGCTGGGGACTTGCTTAGCTTTCCATGTAAACTGGCCTCGGGCTGCTCTTGCTTGGATTTTGCTACATCCTTCAGTTTTGGCTGCAGCAGCCTCGGGCTGCTCCACAGCCAGGAATAACTCAGCAGCCCTCTGGCCACCCTTCCCGCCCTGAGTCTCTCCTGAAGGCCTGGAGACACTCATCCCGGAGACAGATCTTCCAGCAGCAGCAAGGCAGGGGAGGATGAAAACCCCAGTAACAACACTCTTTTCTTCGGGGATCTGCAGAGGGTTCGGGCAAAGACGCAGCAGGGCCTTCGATACGGGAAGGAAGAAACACACGCACATGCCACACTCCCCCGGCAGAACGAGCTGGACACCAGAACCGGCCCGTCCTCCCCCATAGCTCGGCTCAGCGCTCGGGAAAGCCAGGTCAGTCGCACCCATCTCTTCGACAGTTCAGTGGCCGCCCGGGAAGCGCTCACTGAGCGCAGGTGGGACGGCGGCCTTACGGCCCCGGCGCCGCGGGGACGCTGAGGGGAACAGCGGCGGCCGCTCCTCCCCGGTGTGGGGGAGGTGGCAGACCCGTCCCCGGAGCTGCCGGGGCGGCCGGCCGGTGTCGTCCCCGCCTCCTCTCCCGGAGCTTCGGCAGCGGACGCCTTGCTCGTCGCCCGGCACCGGCACCGGCACCGGCAACGGCACCGGCAACGGCACCGGCACCGGCACCGGCAGCCGGCGGGCGTCGGCGGGGGCGCCCCTTTCCCGCCTCTCCCGCTCCCTTCCCGCCTCCGCCGCGCTCCCTCCTCCCCCGCCCCCTCCCCCGGCAGCTCCCCGCTCGCTCCCTCCCGCCGCTCCCCGCTGCGCAGAGCGCCGCGCCGGCGGGGGCATGGAGAGCCAGCGCTGCTTCGCCAACCGCTTCGATGACTACTCGGGCAGCCCGGCGGCGGCGCCGGACAGGGAGGCGGCGGTGCCGCTGGTCACGGCTACCATCGAGCGGATCCTGCGGGAGCTGCCGCCCCTGGGCGGCCCCCGCGGCTGCCAGGGCGGGCTGTACGGCGGCGTGGCCGGCGTGGCCTACATGCTCTACCACGTCGCGCAGTGCCCGCTCTTCGCGCCGTCGCGGGAGGCCTACCTGCGGGCCGCCCGCCGCGTCGTGGACGCCTGCCTTCGCTACCAGGAGGGCGGCGGCGAGGCCGACGCCGACACCCGCGCCGCCTTCCTGCTGGGCGGCGCCGGGGTCTACGCGGTGGCCGCGCTGGTCTATCGCGCCCTGGGGCTGCCCGACTTCGCCCGCCCGCTGGACAAATTCCGGGAGCTGAGCGAGGTCTGCGCCCCGCTCTCCTTCCTCGAGTGCGGCTCCGACGAGCTCTTCGTCGGCCGCGCCGGCTACCTGTGCGCCGCCCTGGTGCTGAAGCAGCGGCTGGGCATGGAGGTAAGGGCGGGAAGCGGCGGCGCTGGGGGCGGTGGGTCACTCCCGGGGGGACCGACCGCGCCGTCGGGGCCCATCGGAGCTGGCGGACGTCCCTTGGACCGGCACCCCGGAGTCCTGCCCCGCGCTGCTGCCGAGGCAGGTCAATGCCCTTGCCAGCAAAAAAAAAAAAAAAAACAACAAACCACGGAAGAAAGAGAAAAGAGAGAAGAAGAAAAAAAAAAGGGAGGGGGGGGAACCCCGCCTTTTCCAGCTTGGACTTTGAGGGCACGCGTCAGGAAGAGCCCCCGGGGGAGAGGGTGTTTCTCAAGTAGCTGTTTCTTCGCAGCGCTCCTCCTCTAAAATAAAGGATGCATCTTTTAGAAGAGGGAGCTGGGGCCCCGGGCGTGCGGGGTAAGGTCACGCACCTCGGGCAGGGCCCTGGGGACAGGACGCTGCATCCCGCTGCAGGTCGCTCCCCGGGCACGCCGAGAGCATCAGCTCTTGGTTGTCAGGTGGTGAATTATTTGACAAGCCATGTCGGGCTTTTCAAGAGTATTTCTGTAAAATGAAGTGTGTAAGAAAAGGTGTTGGGTAAAACAGAGTAAGAAGCCTTATAATAACAAGTGATGCTGCGCTATAATTAGCAAGCAAGGAACCAGATTTTAAGATGCAGTTTACTAACCCCAGCATACAGAATCGGTAGTCTTTTGGAAATCTGGCCATGTATTTTGGTGCTTTTCATGAATGAGAGCTGTTTGGGTTTTCTTCTGGAAGTGTGAGATGTGGTTATGGTTTAACATGCTGTTGGTTTCAGTAGTCAGGAGTTTACCCTAGGATTGTGTCATTGTCAGTGCTGACAATTCCGAGCTACCACTGACTACAGCATAATAATTAATGCAAATGATTTTGTTTGCTGTGATGTTTGTTACGAAGTTTCAGTGCAGCATCTGAGCAGGCGTTTGTTAGATTTTTGTTCCCGTCCTCATGTCAGGTCCAATCTGTTTTTCCTCTGTTAATCACTGATTTGCAAGTTCATGTGCTTCTGGCTTTTTTTCCTCCTGGGAGAGGAAGGAACTATTACAAGTAAATAAATCATATAAAAGCAAGTGGCTCTGCCCTATCCAATACCAGTCACTGCAGTCAGAGTCCGAGAAAGTTCATCTAATGGAGGACTCGGGAGACTCCAGGGTATCCGGGGAAAGGCAAGAAGAATGTTAAGTCAATTGAACGTTTTGATTGCCTTGAACAAAAATTCTTACAACACTAAGCATTTAAAGTAGCATTCGATACTTGCCTAAGTGTTTCTTTTTATAGGATTGTCTGATAGTCATAACCATGAAGATGGTTATGCTATTTGTAACCATAACATAACCAAACTTTTCCTGCCGACAATACTTTCTATGAAAGGAAAGTTTTGTAAATGCATCACAGTGCTACAAATCAGGGTGCAACAGTGCCAGCCTGAGGCGATGGTTCCTCACAGAGAAATAAACCAGCCCTGTTAGTTCAGTTTGCATTGGGGGAGCGTGTCTGGTACCCATGTTAATGCTTATGATGGGTTCGTGACAGAGCTGTCTCCCTGGACTCTACTGCTTCTTTTAATTCCTTCATCCATTTGTCTTATGTCCTTGAGAGCAGCCACTGAACAGTTTGGAGAGTAGGTGCAATCACCTCTGTCAGGCATTGTGAGGAAGGGGAAAGCTCTCCTCGATGCTTGCTTGCTTGCTTGCTTGTTGAAAAATTGTACTTTATGCAGCTGTAAAGAGTTAAAGATCCTCACAGATGAGCACAGGTATGCACTTACTGTGGAAACGATTTAGCTGGTGCGTTATATACAATCTTAGATGGGTTTATTTTACCAGTAAAACATATTCTGTGTCCTCTTGCTGATGTTTTAATCGTTAAGCTAACATCCGTCCGTGGTATTATTCTGTTACTACATTGTAATTTTAAATGTATAGTGCAAGAAATAAATCAGAATAATCTAAGCTGTTAAGTATTAATAAACCCAACTTTAATTTTTAATTCAAACAAAAATTAAAACTTTTACTTAAAATATTTGCTCCTTAATGAGGAAAATGAAAATGATTTCTAGTTTATGTGTGCTCGTGCTTGAGCAAAATTTGAATCCTTTGATACGTGTTTTCATCCTAATACAGAGTTACTGTAATCAGTACATTGCCAGAACAGACCCTGCACCTTTTTACAAATGAAGAAAGGGATGCCCAAAGAGAGTGTATGTCATTTATTACCCAAGGTCAAACAGTAAGCCAGGTACATCCCAGAATAGAAGCAACGTCTTGTGATTTGTACCACTGGAAAATGCTACCTGCTGTAATTTGATTGTGCACAGTCTCACATGGCTCAATGCAGCATGTTTTCTTGTTTCCCACGTTCTTTTTTTGAGGACGCTGTGCAAACATTTCCAGCACAAAGTGAAATCTATTCCTTACATTGAAATACAGCCGCTGCTGCCCAGGTGGTTGTTTTTTCCCTCTGAAGAAGTCAAGTGGTGACCTATATACAAGAAATTGCTTGTCCTTGAAGAAAGACTTTTTGAGCAAATATTACAATTAATGTTGTGTGTCTTGTTTTTGTCTTTTCTGGGCAGGGAAGGAAGGAGACTGCTTTATTTCAGTAACACCAGTTTAGCTCAGCTGCTGTGCCCTGATGCTTCAGTTGCTTGCTAAAGAGTCTTGGTTTCACATGTTCTTCAGGAAGTTAATGGAGCGTCCTGAACTATGCAGTCTGTTCAATAATGTTGACCTCATATGAAGAAGGCATTTGCATTCAGCTGGTTTTCAGAGTTTAAGGCTAATGCAGCATTTTTCCCTGATGAATTAATTGAGAGTTTTTGCGAGAGTAAGGATTACTCCAACAGTCAGGGCTTAACAGGATCTGACTTTCATGATGCACTGTGCATTATGCACATGTTTCTTTTCATCCTTTCTTCAGATTTTTCCATTACATTGTATTTGGTGCTTCTGAGGCAGAGATGAGTAGAATATTGTTTTGGCAGAAACAATATGTCATTTGTTTAAGGTACATATGAATGAAGTGCATGTACTTTAGCTGTCCTTAACTGCCATGTTTTCACTGTTCAGGGGAAATTTTGTTTCTGTTGTCTTCAATACCACTTTTTCTGATGCTTTCAGTGTTGGTTCATTATGTGTCCTTGGGGAAATCTGTCAGTCTTACTTTTGATGCTCTTCACTCAGTTTCTATTTGCTTGTGCAAACACTAGTAAGACACTATTAAAATGATGGTCCCATCCCCCCCCTTCAGATGGTATTTTATCCTCTCCTCATGTTTTCTCAGTGGTGTTTCTGTCCCATTTCGTGGTTGATGGAGCATGGTGTGTCTCCGTAGTTGCGCTTCCTTCTGGCAATGTTAACTCTCAGATGGTGGAGGGAAAGGTACAGAAGTTCAAGTGGCTTCTTGCATCACCATCTGCTAAGATGTTACCACCCTTTAGCAGAGCTCAGGGGTTTTTTTAATGACTGACTGAACCGGTGGGCTTGACTGATTTCTCTAGCTCTGGGTGGCAGCAGAAAAGACAGCGATGGGTAGCAGTGTACTGTGTAGAAGGTAAGGTTTTGCCAGACTGCCTGATGCTGTGGTTTCATTAGAGACTGTAGTTTTGAGAGACATAGGGGACACCGTGAGACACCCTTGCCCGCAGTTACAGTGGTGACAAGCTGAACTGGCACACTGTGCCAGCAACCCCATCAAAAGAGTTCCCTTGGGGGCTGAACCAGAGGGATAAGTCTTGAGAGCTTGCAGAGACTTTAGGCTCTCTCATGTCACTCTGTAGCTAAGGTTTCTGTCTCTGCAGCCAAGGCATCCTACTTTCCTTTTCCAACAAATGCATTGTCATGATTTCCTGTGTGTTTCTAAGGTTGTTGTTCTGTCAGAGGCAGGGCACCATTGTGAAGTTACTCTGTTACTGTACACCCAGAGAGGGCAGTGGTCTTTTTAGCAGGACTCCCCTGAGTATAGGTCTCTGCTGAAAACCACTTACCCTGGCTGCTGTTTATCACCAGAGCCTCTTTTCTTTTGGACCTCACAAGACTGTAAATCAAGCTGACCACCTTCACCTGCTATGTGGGAAACAGAAATCGCACTGCTGTGCGATGTCTGGGGTCAGGGTGTCACAGCAAGAGAAGTGTGAGGCAAGACTAGTTTTAAAAGGCAGTGGGACAGACTAATGTGCTGTGCAGGGAACTTGACAGGTCCACCCAGTGTCTCTTACAATATTCTGTGAGGGAACATATAAATGAGTGAAAAATATTTTTCTTTCAATTCCCCAGACAACTCTAGATGATAATACTTGTTCCTTAGAGTCTTCCCTTCAGCTAACGTTTAAAGACTGTTTCAGGTTGCTTTGCCTAGAACATGTTCATTTGCAACTCTTTAAAGTGGAATGTGAATGTATTAATGCTTAACTAGACACTCGCTGGACTGATCTTAGAGATCTGCAAAATACACACAGAAAAGATGCTGCAGGGCAGTCCCTGTCTTAGGCTTTTAATCTCTCACCTGTGCTTGGAAGGGAAGGGTTGTCCTTTGAGGTGAGGTTTCAATTCCTTCTCTGTGCCCATTAAAGTCTTTTCCCTTTGTGGAAGAATTTGCCAGTTTATCTGAAACATTGTGGTGCTTGAAATGTCAAATATCGTAGTGCTAGCTGGAGCTGTACTGATTTCATTATTTCATTTTACACAGGCCACTACACAGCCAGGATGTCATGGTTGGTTTTTTTTTTGCCACAGAAGATTAAAAGGAGAAAAAAGATAAAAAGCTTTTGGTACTAGTCTGCCTCTTTTAAGTGTACATTTTTCTAACCATGGTTTCCCAAACCACACAGAGAGGCTAGATTTTGCATTAATTTGCTTAAATTGACAAATTTAAAGTGGGAGTTGAAAATAGGAATTTTCTAAAGTAAGCAGTGGAACAAAGGGAATTATTTGCACCTGGATGTTTTTTTAGAAAACATTCTGAAATAATTTGGGTCTACATTTCAGAATTTCTTTTTTTATGGAAAAGGTGCTGAGCAGTTTTTTGGACCTGTGGAGTGTATCTGATGAGTCAACCTCTGGAAGCATCTGGAGCCATCAGAGCGCTGGAAGCAGGGGATCTCTCCAGCACAGGGGTGCAGGGCTTGGGTGGCAGCTACTGTTCTTCACAGCATTGGTTCCTTGTGGTCAGTTTGGTGGCACAGTGCAGGAAGTTTCTTAAATCTATTGCCTTAGGTTTTCAGATTTTTCTGTGCTATATTTTGTACATGTCAGAAAACTTTATTACAATACTGTGTTTCTATGGATGGTTTTATTTGTCATTTATGTTTTTCTCCATGACTAAGGCTAATGTTGATTTATCAGTAAGGTTCTCACAAAGGACCAAAATCCACAGATAACTGTGTTAACTCAGAGTTCACTCTGGATGACACAGCAGAAAGAGTGCCTGTGTAGAACATGCATATATGGTGGACTGTGTGAAGGCAGAGAAACAGGCAGACATGGAAAAAAGACAGATGCTGAAGAGAGAGGAGAAAAAACCCAATTAAAAATTATATTAAAAAGCAAAAGAATAAGTTACTGGCAAAAATATAAAAATGTAAAGCTGCAGAGGGGTGACAGAATTCAAAGATGAAGGAAAAATGGCAAGAAATAACATAGGCTCTGGAGTGGGGGAGGTTTAAAACTAAAATCAGGTTCTCTGCCAAACTGGGATGGATTTGATGGTTAATGTACTCAATTTAGAAGAAGTTCAACAGAAGAGACAGGGAGAAGATGAGGCAGAGCAGTAAACTACATTTCATCAAGGAAAATTACTATTTTTGCTTGTTTTTTGTTTGTCACTCTTCTGTCACCATATTCTCTTTGCATAGGCTCATACATTTACAAAAATAGCTGTCATCACATTCAGTGCTTGCAAATTCAGAGCACAACATTATGTCTTATTCCGTATTTTGTTTCTCTAAGGAATAAGTGAGATAACTCCTTGATATCTGGAGGCAAATATGGGAATTTTTGTTAACATTGCCATACTTCTTCTACACTGACAGATTCTACACTGACATTTTCCTATTACATGCATATAATGCTATAAATTAGTATGTAACCTAAATGGTAATGCTTTTAATAAACCTTACTTTGGTACCAGACTAAAGAAGCAGAAATGTGAAAGACTGAGATGCTTCTGGGAGAAAGAACAGAGCACAAGGCTAACAACAATTACCAATGAAAGCGTGACATCCTCAGCACTTTACAGCACTGAAATGGAGGGATAAAATTAAGCCTTAAATTTCTCTGTGGCCATTTAATACACATTGTTAGAATATCAGACTTGTACATAAATCATAGCACAGCTATGCAACACAACTAGCAGTGCCCAAATATAGAAACCATACTCTCTTTTCCTCTCTCCTCCATTAAATCAATAGACCCTACTTCTCTCTGTTAATTCAGCTGTATAGTCTTAAAATCAACCTACCACCCTATTGACAGGCTGTATAAAGACTGCAGACCAGCTTACTCGGCCAGTAAACCTTTGTCTCCAGCCTCACTTCCAAGCAGTAGAGGAGCTCTGTAGAAAGGATCAGGGAGGCAATTAAAAATGGGTAAGTCCCATGGTCCTGCTCTGCTGCTACGGGAGCTTTCAGTCACAGCATGGTGTAAGGCACTTGCTATAAATGGGAGTTCTGTTTGTCAGCCAACGTCTATATTCCACCCCCATTTTAAAAAATCAGAATTCAATATATGCAATCGGGTCACCACCATTTTTGATCAGACAGTCTGTCAAAATGCCTTTTTGTCCGTGTCTGTCATGCAGTTCTTTAACCATTGACAAGCATGAGATTAAGCACTGAGTGATGTCGTGTAACCTTCTGTCCATTCCATTACAACAGAGCTCAAGGAAAATACCCTGTCAAAAACAATTATTTCTTATCTATGTTGTAGGATTATTTTCAAGTGATAGTGAGTTGATTAATCTTCCTAGGAGTAACAAGGCAAAATAATTGAAATAGATATTTCATTTTAGGCAAACATGATCAAGAAGTATCTTAATAGCAGTCCCAGCTGTTGCTGAGTCATTTGGTGTTTCTCAGCGCAGTATATTTTGGTGTCTGAGAGCAGAACCATACATGTATTTTGAAAGCAAATCAGCATTCCTGAATTCTTCGTTTTCATGGATTTTTATCTCTTGTTGAAGAACAGTAGTTCATGAGTGAGATGGGTTGGATGTCAGATTGCACTAAATGACCTGGGAGAAAAAAAAATGTGGCAGATAAATACATCTTTTAGCTGTCCAAGGCATTTAGTCATTTTGTGTGGCTAATCTGTTTTTTCTTTTTCACAGAATACTTCTATTCCCTCACTGGTACAATGTTAATGTAAATGAGGATTGTAAGTTGGGGTGTGCTGGTCAAATTTAGATTTCAGTGTCAAGGAAATGGAAGCTGCTCTTAGAAGTGTGTGGGCCTGGGGCTTGAAGCAACACAGAACAAAGCTGCTCTTCACTGGTGGGTCAGTACAGAATGGGAAAATGGTGGGTATTGTATATTCCATACTGGCAGCGTTCTGTAGTTGATTTGCTCTATCCTGACAACTGAATGATATCCCTACCAGAATCAAAGAACTGATAGGGACATAGAGAGGTAATTCAGGTTGCCTCCAGCCTCTAGACAGGTGTACCTGTGTCTGTGTCATCCCTGTCTGCCTCTCTAGCCTGCTCTTCATACCCCTCACTGATGGAGTCTGTGTTAGCTGAGACTGTTTTGTTAGCTCCCCTGTTAGAAAGTCTAGCCTAATGACTAATCTGAATCTTGCCATAATTTAAGCCTCATGTTCCTTGTCCTGTCCATTGAGAAACAGTAAGAAATTCTGTTCCTCTTTACAGAAGCTCCTCATATATTTCAAGATTTACAATTTCTACCCTTAATCTTTTCTTCCCTAAACAAGCAATCCTAGTCCTTCCAATCTTCTCATGTGTGTCATGTTTTCTACACTTCTGCATGTTCCCATAGCACTCTGCCAGACTCCCTCCAGCCATTCCTTATGAGTGCCAGAAGTTGGACGTATGGTTCTGGCACAGGCCTTTCTAATTGAACAGAGAGATAACTTTGTGTTTCTTCCAGGTCTTGTTTCTATTTATACAGCTCAGTAAGGAGTTTGCATCTCACATCGGTGTGACACTGACTCACATCCAGCTCATGACCTGCTATTATCCAGCTGTCTTTAATGTGCCGCTGCCACATGGACAGATAATCATTAGAAAAGCCTCTGAGCAAGTGAAGTAGGCAGGGGTCATATAGAGACAGAGAATCATTGAACTGCAGAAGCTATGCTGTAGACACAAAATGAGAAGCTTCTTCAACTGAAGGAGCTTTGTTTCATTAATGCCAACTAGAGAATTTCCTTTCCTTTGTTCCTTGAATAAAACTGGGAATATGTTATTCTACAGTGTAACACTAGATGTGCCATTATATGTATATTCAGGGGCACCTGTGAAGTGATAGAGTTCCTTTGTGAAAGGATGGTTGGGACACAGTATATTTGAATGGAGCATATTAAGTCGATTATTTTGTCCACGATAGAAATTAAGGAATATGTGAAATCTGAAGAAGTGTCTGTGGGTTAAACTTAGTCTTTTCTTGTGATAAACTTTTGTTAATAATGCAAAGATAAAACTTAGTGTTCTCGCTTTCCATAGTTATGTCATTTTCAGTGAGGGCTATTTCATATATTCTTAGATTCACCAGCACGCCGAGTCAGTGGAAATCTATCCTTTTATTTTTGTAAAAGTATCTTATAGCTTCATCCAGAATCACCAGTTGTGGTTTTTTGGCTTACCAGAACTATCCTAACAAAAGCAACTATTGTCATGCAGTAAAGTAAGGCAACATGCAGGGCCTGGAAGCATCTCCCTTGCTACAGATGTTCATAGGACTTTGAGCGTGTCATTTTCACTAAGATTCTTCATCCCTTTGTAAAGCTAACTCCTGATCTCTAGATATTTCTACTTGCCATCTGTGGAATAGCTAATGTTATACTTAATTGATTTAGCTTTCTAAGGCTAAGCCAGTGATTAATTTGTCAAAATTACATTGTAGTAGCAATGGACCCCAAGATACACATTCCACATGTAGCTGTTTAAATTTAATAGCACGTAAGGTGGTCAAATATGAACTTGGGGAAAATTCTTAGTAGTAGAACAGCAAAACAAACTTCTTCAGGCTCTTTAAATAAATATTGATTTATTTGTTCTTGGTCTCACAGAGCTGAATCAATCATGAGCTTTGTTATGCCAGGCTACTGTTTCCGTACATACACGGTTTTTATTACGCTAGCAAAAATACCCAGGAATAATGATTATATAACTGCTACACATTCAGGAGACAAAATGTACACAGAATTATGGTATGAGTGCATTTGTCCTGTTCTGATTTTGTTCTCTAAGCACAGTGGGACTGCTAGCTTATTTTGGTGAAACAAGTACTATGAGGTAAATTTTTAAAAACACAGGTAAGCTAAATCAAACTCAGAGTTGAATCTAAAGATCTCTAGAGGAGCAAAATCCACACCATCTATCAGAGCAGTGTATCGACATACTCACATTTGGATGTGGCCCAGTCATAACATCAAAGCATGGCCAAGGCTGGAAGGCACTCCTGGTGGTCTTCTGTTCTTGGTCCCTGCTCAGAACAAGCTTCACAAAAGCAGGTTGCTCAGTACCATGCCCACTTGGTTTTTAATATCTTCACTCTGTGTTCTCCCTGGGCGATCTATTCCTGTTTGGCCACCTTCACACTAAAAAAGCTCTCTATATTTTAGAAGAATTTTCTATCACTGACTACTGCTGAGAAAAGCCTGGGTCCATCTTCTCTACTCTCTCTTATTAGATGTTTATATACATTGATAAAATCTCCTCTGAGCCTTCTCTGTGCTGAATAATGCTTGAGTTAATAAAGTTGAGTTAATACAAGAAAGGTATCCATGGAGGACCAGAAAAAATAAATGTGATTCCTATACATTTCAGTCATTCCTACTCCATTTGCCTCTTTGCCCAAAAGCAAGCTCACAGTGCTATTCCACCTCCTCTGACTTCCCCCTAGTACCTTGGATGGGCAAAGGATTGCAGTTTTTTCACTTGCAGTTTCAATCAGGGAAGAGCCTAAAGTCCAGAAGGCTCAAAAGGAGCCTTTCAGTGCCGTGCTCTGCTATAGAGCCTTGAACACTGGTTACATCCTTCCTTGTCAATCTTTGCTGTATCAAGGAAGGGCAAAATCCTCTCCCAGTAGCTAAGTATTAAGGTTGACAAAATTGTTCCTGGCTCTTGCAGGTAATTGGACAAGTTCTGGATCTGAAGAGCTTTAGTGTAACAGTTGTTTTTATAACAAAAACAAAGCAGCCTTAGAGCATGCTGCAGTTCAAGGGCTCCTCAGTGCCTTGTGCCCCTGCAGCACTGCACGTCTGTTACTGAAAATGTCTGGATGATCTGGTCCTCTTAAGGTGGACCATGACACACAGTTAAAAGAAGACAAGAAGTACCTTTAAAATACATGTACCCCTAAGGTATGGAAAGATTATTTTGGGAGCACCTCAGATGACAGTTTGCCAGTGGAGGAGAGGAGTTCCCTATTACACATTGTCTGTGAGAAGCCAAGGATGCATCAGGCAAAGAAGGTGAAACCTTCTGACAGCTGAGTTCCAGGCCAGGAGTGATGAAACATTATTCCTGGTGTCTGCAGATAGAGAGGACACCCCTCAAGAACGGGAGTTATGAGGGAGGTTCTTCTCTATTGATTTTTTATGGGATCTTTTGAAAATTTTGCAAGACAGACATGAGAGAACTTCTGTGTCCTCCTGGGCCCTTGAAGTGAAGCTGCTTTACTCCAAGGGCATCAGAATATTAAGCACACAGAATAGGCAGGAAAGGCATCTGACAAAGAATTTTAAATACATGTAGTTTGGCTTAACAAGCTTGTCTTGAAAAACACATTTTGTCATCCTTAGGTCCAGAAATAGGTGGCTGGGCCCTCCTGTCTCCCTTTGCACATTTCCTCATGTAGGGCTGTGGAGAGAAGTCATGTAAAATGACAAATCCAGCAGAAGACAAACATGGCATTGAGTGCTCCCAAGGCAGCAACAACACAGTATGATCTGTAGCATTAAGTAGTATTAATTCCTGTTAGTTAATTGTACACCACTTTGAGGTCCTCAAATAAAAGGCAATGGCTAAGTGCAGTGAACGGTTGTTTATTATTGGTGGTGGTATGATTTGTCTGCTGTCTCTTCCTCCTCTATGTTTGAAGTTTAAATTTTTTTAGAGTAATTTCAACTGCACCTTCAGGCACAACAGTCTTTTTCCAAAGAGTACTTGGTTTATACACAGTCACAACAGAGGATAAGTAGCGCAAAGGGAAGACTGATAACACTTAGGGTGGTGAAACACTGGGAACATGTTGTCAGAGAGGTGGTATATGCCCCATCCCTGAAAACATTCAAGGTCAGGTCGGATGGGGTTTTGAGCAACCTGATCTAGTTAAAGGTGTCCATGCTCACTGCAGGGAAGTTGGACTAGATGACCTTTAAAGGTCAGTTCTACAATTCTGCTTTCGTAATTTATACTACCAAATGGCAATCTTTTAACCAGGATAAAAGTACAGGTGGTGATCCCATTACTTACCAAGTAAGCTACATTTTTTAAAAGAACGGTATCCCACATTTCCTCACATTAATCCCATGACTCTTACTCTGCCCTTGAAATGTGGCAGTATTGAATTATAAGTGACTATCTATCTGAAGTATGACTTGAATTGTATTTGGAGTTGTGGGCATGTTTCCAGGCAGTGCTAACTGTGCTGTATGACACTGGAAATTCTTTTGTTGCTGTCTTTCGCTTCAGAACTGTCTTTGTCAATGTGCCTGGGAGGATCTGGGAGCCACATACAGATCATCAGGGTTTTTACTACATTGAACTGCTACTACAGTCTAAGAGTAGGGTAAAATTCAGATGACTCAGAGGACTCCATCACCTTCATCTGGTTTTCCTGCACTACATTGTCAGCATTCTTCTTGTAGTTTAAGTTGGTATTTCTATTCAGTGGCTTATTGGCACGGCACAAATTGCAGATCATCGCGCAAAGTAAAAGTGGCATGATGCCAGCACGGAGTTCTCTAGAATTGCCTTTGCCTGAACACAGTGCTGGTGCTACTTTAAAGTGGTTCATTTATGCTTCTGTTAGCTTGTGAATGATGCTGTTGTGTCATTGACCTCATTTAACTAATTTCACAGGTAGCCACATTGTTCCTCAGCAGCAAATATTTAGACATACATCTGGATGTCACATGCCGCATAAATTTCTGCATAATAGAACTATGCATATAAACCAGCAGGACTTAGAAGAATAGAAGAGTCTGGCGGGACAAACAAGATCACTTGTTGTAAATTACAGAATTATAAAATTAGTGGCTTATAAAAGAGCAGTAGCCAGTATCCTGTTTACATTTGAATAGGGCTTTTGATGCAGTGTCAAAGATAATCTTCCTTGAAAACTTAATTCATGCTGGCTTGGATGGTGACATTGTAGACTTGGAATTGGTTGAAAGACCACAAGCAAAGCTAATCGTAACTACTAATAAAGGGCTGATGTAGGAACCAGCCTTATTTATTATCTTCATTAATGATCCATAAGAGGCAGCCTGCTGCATAAGAATTGCTTTGGCTTTTAAACTGAGACAAGTGCCAAATACCGTGCACAGGCGGAGGGAAAGTATGAAAAATGCTTGAAAGATTAAAAACTGAGCTAAAACAGGGTCTATTTTTAGCACATGTATCTGGGAAGAATTATCTATAATACTTATCCTCTATGCTAGAAAGAAACTGAGATTCAAGTAAGCCGAACATGACAGGACCTGAGTTACTGGTGTACTCAGTTCACGTGTTAGTGTATTGTCTGCACATGTGCTGCATCACTGCTTGTATAGCTGGGTGTAACATGGTAGCACATCAGTTCTAAGCTTACTTTAATGTAAATTAATACTATGTTTCTTTGCATTTATTCTGCAGGGGAATGAACAGCTAATTAATATAAATGAAAAGTCATAACCACTCCTGATAGAGGTTAACACAACATGGTATCCAGAAGGTCCATGAAATTTTGGACTGCCTGCACAGTGGTACCACCCAACAGAGATACTGTGGATTCCCTCTTTGTGATTCTTCAGGCCTTTCCATTGCCTAAAACCCACTCTGGATGCCAAGACCCAAAAGTTTTCTAGTGAAAACTTTTCCCTGATGGGGGCTAAGGTTGGATATGCCTAAACATTCAAGGCATCTAGTTTATGGCCTTGAAGTCATCTGGATATCTTTTGGTAGGCATGCAAGTCCTGAGAGTGCTGCATTGTGGGGCACAAAGTGACAGCAAAATTCATAAGCCAATGGCTGCATCACTCACTATCCATGGAGCTCTGGTACAGATTTCTAGTGCTCTCTTTTCTCCATGGTGTTAGTGCAGCTTCTCCTAGTTGCCTTCCTACAGTACTATCAGTTTGCACTCCAGCGCACCGGCTGTAACTCATCTCTACCACCTCCAAAGGAGGCTGTAAGGCTGAGGCTGGGGACCATGTCTTACCTAGCTCCTCTGCCCGTTGCAGTCTCACCAGTTTGCTGGAGGTGCTGTTCTCACAGTGCCCCAGGCAGGGTCTGACGTCTTGTGGTGTAAAAGCGAACTAAGTGTCATGTCCTTTCCCCCTAGCAAGGGCAGAATGTGTTCACCTCTTGTCATCCTGACAGGTTTTAAGAACAAACTGGGCTCTAAGCAAATTAGTTCAAGTGAGGGTCATAGTATCTTCTTTTTTTTATACACAGTAACCTTGAGATTTCATCACTAACCTGGTAGTTCAAATTCACAGCCCTTTCTCTGACATGGTGAAAGAATTTAAGCTGATTTCTCTAAGCCAAGTCTGCTGATGGCTAAAGCAAGTCTTTCTGATTGAAATTGCTTATATAAAATACTCAACTGGTTTGCAGAGCAGACCCCGGAGGGAAACTGTGGGCCCCAGAGTCACTCTGTTTCTTTGTCACCTGAAGTGCAAGCATGAAAAAACCTGTTTCTGCATGGCAGAGACACACTAACTGCAGAATGGCTGTGGGTAACCATTTTCAAACTGTGTTACATACAGCACAACATGATCATCCAAAGACTTGAATGCTTCCACTTGCTTGCAGTGAGGAGCACAGTAGCATACAAACAAGTCTTTCTCCTTCAGGATTTGTTTCCACTACTACATCTGCCTTTGTATCTTGTACTACCAGTACTAGATGACTCAGAGTAGCTGCATGAATGTCTGTGGAAGGTATTACTGAAATGTCTTGTCTGTAAACATGCCAAACCTGCATTTTTTAAGGACTGACTTTATGTTCTGAAGGGTTTACCTTTCTTCCAGAACTGATGGGCTGAGTTCTGGGAGTTGATTGTATGACTCGGCCTTGCAACATCTGTCAGGAATAAATGTTCTTACATTGTAATGATATCTGATGAAAGGTGGTAAAATAGTTATTTAAATAACACAAGCTCTGAAGAATTGTAATTTATTTCAGTTGGAGTGGTGGGGCACTTCTGGCAGTTAACTCAAAACTTCTAAAAATTCTCACCTTAATTATAGAGAGATTCAGCAGGTTTGTTAAAATTCCACAGTGTGAGTGGCCTCAAGTTTTGCAGAAATACATTCCCTAGCTTACTTGAGTCTTGGGTGAGCAGAGAGATGTTTTGACTTCGAACTTGCTGCTTTTCATAAGCTATCATTTTGTTCTTACATTATAACGTAAAATAACTTTTTCTGTTCTTTATCACCTTATTTACCTCCTGTCCAGAAAATAAATGTTGCAGTCTTTTTAGCTTCACTTTTTAGTAGAGTCTCTTGTTTGAATCTAAAATATCTGTTTCTGCTTGATTTTTTTTAATTTTATTTTGATAATGGGAGAACAGACCTGGAGAAATATCAGTAATATAATAGTAATGGTATCAATAATATCAGAAATATCATAGCAGTGACTGCTAAAGTAACTTTTTAATAATCATTTTGGTATTACGCATCCTAACACTTCTTGTTTGCTTTCCACAGTGCCGCAATACACTAAACAGAGGTTTCATTGAGCTGTTCACAGCAACTGTGCAAATTGTCACATATAGTTTAGGTCCTTCCCTTCCCTAAGCATAAGATTTTGAGAAGGTCAGGGACTACTCTGAGGTACTGAACTGTTACAACTATGCATGTATTATACAGCCGCTATCAGGGCATTCCATGCATCCTTACATAGCATCTTAAGATGTAAACACAAGCTTTTATTGGTTTTAAAGGGGGGGAAACCCCACAACAATGAAAGCATTGCAGTAAGAAAATAATAATATTTTGCTTTTCTGTGCTTCTACTGCAGAGTTTAGCACAGTAACAATCTATAAAATTACTGGATAGTTTTACAGTTAGTCTTCCATATGCTACTTTCTGTAGCAGAATTCATTGGCATTTAGTACTGTTGGTTCTGAGTGGGGAGCAAATTATTTGGCAGTTGGGTAGAAGAGCATGAAAATGATGCTCTACCTCGGCCTCTCCTCTCAGTCACTCTCCTCCCCATCTCTTTTTATTTTTCCTTTTTTTTTCTTCTTTTATTTTCTTTCTTTTTTTGGTTCTGACATTTCTGCCATGAAGTTTTGAGGAGGCATATTTGTTTTCTTACTTAGTTCGCTAAGCCTGTAGATGAAGTGTGTTCACTTGTGTAGAGAGAGGAAGTCTGAACACTCAGAAGACACACCTATAGTCAGTCATTGGAGGTAGATTGGGAATTGTTGCATAGGGAAGGTAAGAGGACTGGATGATGATGAAAGATGAGGAATTCAGTATCTTTATCATGAAGATGAAAAAAACCATAAGGCTGCTTAACGATGTATAGAATGAAGTCTCTGTCTTCCTGTGTTTCAAATGTACCCAACATATTTTGTGAGTTGCAGACATATGAACAATGCTGAACAAAACTCTAAGGAAGCCAAAAGAGCAAGGGAACAAGTAAGTTATGATACGCAGCGTCCCACTTCATATGTCCAAGTAAATGGATGTGCAATTGCTTACGCTGTAATCTTTGATCACATGTAAAGTGGTACAGTCTTTTTCACAGGTGTACTCCAGGCCCAATCCTGTAGTACTGACAGAAGAAAATTCCCCCTGAAAAACAGTGGAAATTTGACATGTGTCCTACAGTCACAGCTGCATCTGTGAACCATGACCTAGCATAACAGCTTGAAAGGTAGATGAATTCCTGTTAAACTAAATACTGAGCGAGATCAGATAGCTCTGTCCATTCCGTTTCTGTATTCAGCTTCCACAAGCGAGGTCAGCATTTTACTCTGTCAAGGAAGCCATATTCCTGTACTCTCAGTCTAAAGGCTATCTCAGATAAAATTATTATCGGCCTCAACAGACTATGAGCCAGCCCCATGGTGTTATTGGCAAGATATGGAATAAAAAGAATTTGCAAGACTAAATTTGTGTCATAGAAACCCTAGTTTACTGACCTGATTATTAAGTGAATTATTGGACTCCATTCCTGAGGGTCATGAAATTGCTCTGTTTTTATACCTATATTACACCAACTTATAATACTTCTAGCATTTCTTATATAGTATTTGTCAGGAGTAACATCCCCCAGGTAAAGACTCATTCAGCTCAATGAGGACTTTGATATTAAAAGCAGTATGAATGATCTAATAGGTGATATGACTTTGACAAACTGAAAAAACTAAACACTACATGAAACTGAAAAGGCTCATCACTGAGTGATTAAGATGACTGTATTACTTAAGATGAATTGGACTATGAACATCCTTAGAGATATTGTCAAGGAACTAGCAATCAATCCTTCTCTATCCCCATCCTATACTTTTTATTTATTGTATTAGATAGTTTCTTTCCTTGTAATCTTTTAGATTTTTATTTTTTTTTTGGTGATCTCACATGATTGTTGATCACAGTGGTTGAAAAAAAGTAATCAATTTCCTGCCATACACCATTGCAGTGGGAAAGTTGTACTTAGAATAAACTGTAAATAGATAAAAGGTTGTGCAACCATACAGGTTCTGTGAAGTAATTTGTTCAGAGAGATGCCTCAGTAAAGGGTGCAGTAGAACAACTTTAATTGTCCAAATATGCTATATGCAAACTGCTGCCTGGTTTCTCCAGGCTAGTACCATACTGAATTTGGATGCAGACTGTTCTTTTCAGACACAGCTACTTAACACAGCCTTTGGGCCCAGGAGTTCTTCGGGTCTTTTATATCTTTCTCCCTCTTTCTTTACCCCCTTTCCCTCTCACCCAGGGCCAGTTATGCCAGTCCTTCTGTGATCTGTGGCACCTTTTGCGATGTAGCACCCAGCTGGTCCTTCGCAGCCCAGAGATGGAATAAGAGAGCTATCCAGTCACTCAGCACACAGCCACAGAGAGATCACTGCAGCAATAAGGTTTTAAGTCAGGTGTATGAAGTGCCCTCGTCTCTTTGTCTTTTTTAACCAAACACCAGTTTGAAGGAAATTTAATCAGTTTCCCGTAGAAAACTAGGATAATTTTTTCAGAACTTATATGTTGGAGTTGAACCACTGATGTCCTTGTTTCCTCTTATCCCTTGCAATAGTGCTTTCCAGTGCCTGATTTCACATCTATATTTAGTGACACCTTCAAAATTAACTGTGTCTTCATGAACTTGGCAGCAGTACAATTCATAATTTTAAGAGGTCCTAGCATGAACGTTTATCTTTATACATTTAAATTCCTCAGAAATAAACACAATACATTTTATTAGATCAGTGCCCTGTCAGATGCTGAGTGCTCTCCTTTCCAGAAAAAGTGAAGGAATAAAGGAATGGAAGTGTCCGTTTCTTTCTGGAAACCTTCAGAACATCTTAAAACATGGCTTACAAATGTTCTGTGATTTCTACATACAGTTTCCATGTTAATTTGTAGAACTGTAAGCTTAGATCAGCTTCCCAGTGAAAAATATTAACCTTTACTGACTGACTCAAGATCGAGTTCTGCCCATCTCATATTGACCTGTAGATGTGCACAAACACTGACAAATTCATCTTTCCAAGGAGCTGTTTGCCTGAGTTCCCAGTAGCAAATGGTGGTGCCCAATTAAATTGGACTTGCATCATTTTTGAGTTCAGACTAAAGGCACTGACATGGTTACTGCAGTGTAGTAGCTTCTCTCATCCATGTTACAAAGTTTTTATCTTTTGCAAAGGTTGTTTCATGAATCCTTTTCCCTGGTTCTCTGAAGCTGGAAGAATGGATAGTAATTCCTATGCCTCTGCATGGGTTGGATGCATCAACCACTTCAAACACTGGGGTAGCTTTGCTACAACAGGAAAGGTCTGTGGAACAGTTGAAGGCATGGATTCACTTCCAATGAACAAGCAGACCTGCTGTTAAGGGAAAGTAAGCTGATCCAAAATACACAGGCAGAGCAGATGTTCCTTGCTTATTTGTGTGAAAAATGGGATGAGATCCAGGGGCAGCACAGCTACAACACACCGGGCTGCCTGTTACCTAAACAAGAGTGCAAGCTGCCCAGCTTGGAAGTTGTTTATCATCATAACACAGAATTATCAGGGACATGTATCTAGAGTGCGGAAGGATAGATCTCCCATCAGGAGATGACAGCTCTGTGCTGCAGTTTTGGCATAAGCTAACTACAGGACTCATGTGCAGATATGCTTTTTGACTGAGACTAAACAGAGTTAAATGATTTGCCACTGATGAGGTTTTAACATGAATAATCTTCCCCTGTGCAGGGAGCATAGATGGAAGGAAAGAAGTATCAGTGCAGCATGCATCTCCAATTCATTTGCAGCTGTCATAAACTGCTCTGATGTCTGATGGAGGACTGGTTGACACACAGGAAATTCAAACAAGGATTTGGATCACAGAAAGGAGATCAGTGTTACATCCATTTTGGCCAGGTCCCGGGAGCTGTGCCCCCAGAATGGCTCAGCAGCGAATTACAATGCTAGTGAAAAAAGAATTTCACTTGCTTGTTGAAAAATGTTGGGGTAGAATTCTGTAGCATAAAAAAAAGCCTCTCCAAGCAGTGCTGGGCTTGCTTCTCAGTTAATTTGCAAATCTTTTTATTTTTAGTCTTTTTCAACATGCTTTTCAAGTCATGCTCTTGAATTTGGGTGCAATTCTAGGGAGCAGTGTTTGAAACTAACTTCTTGGCTCTCAGAGCCTTGTAGTAGCTCTGACCCTCTACTAGGCAGAGGAGAACACGCAGATGGGGTGCAGACACCTGCCATTTGAAAGCCCTATCAGTGAATCCTGTGATAACATCACTTCTTCCATGATGGGACTTCTCTTCCTGAGCAATTCCCTACTGTCTTTGCCGTTGACCAGCCACATTCAGCTGAGCATCATCTAAGCTCTCAAGAGGTGGGCTGATACCTCCTCAGTGAGGGTGGTTATCTGAACTGCTCTGCCCTGAGAATACATTCCTTAACATCCTTTCTTCTTCAGTTCACCAACAGCAGAGAGCGGAGGGTTGTGCCTTCCGACTTTGTTGAAGTAAAGAGGGTGACAGGGACCTCTTGTTACCTTCCCAAGACATAGGAGAGACACTATCAGAACTAGATAGCTGTATCCAGATGGACCCTGGTGCAGCTGCATGAAAGATGTTGAGGACTGTCATTAACTGGAGAGGGAGATAGATAGCTAAGAGAAACAGAGTGTACCTGGACAAACTCATGTTTTGCCTCTCTAGTTATTGATCCCGAATAGGGGAAGCTTGAAGAAAGGTCGATTGCTGTTTTTTCCTTGAAACTCTCTATTAAACAAGTTGAGACACAATGAATAGAGGTGCTCATTGAATTTGACTGTGTAGCAGCACCAGCTGCACCCAGCTGGCCTCCTAACTACAGTAATAGCTGTGCTCCATCCTTTTCTGCAGCACTTCATTTGCAGCCATATCTGAAATTTTTCCCTTCCGAAGGACAGGGGAAACAGCAGTTTTGATGGGTTCAGTGCTACACAGTCCTGGCAAGTGAGACCTGTGGAAATTTTGTACTCTGTCAGCAATAAAAAAAGTGCTGTATTGTCTCCTTTACCAGTAATCTGATTCATCAGGAATAAGTGCTTTCAGTTTCTGATTGGACTCATGATTAGCAACATGTAAAAACAGGATAGGACTGACATTGCTGTTCCCATGCTGCTGAGGCAGAGAGCAAGCCTCCAAACCCCCCAGATTTACATGTTAAAAAGAAGCAATACAATAGGGAACAATAGGGAAGTCGGTTTTACTCAAGATTGCAGTCCAGTACCATTATCCAATGAACAGACACAATTCTATTAGTAGTTGTGCTGAGTCTACACACACTATCATGTAGATGTGTTAATAAGAGCAATTTTGGAAAGTATGCTCTGTAGAAAGTACTATTGATGGTGCTGTTACAGCTTGAAACATACTGCATTAGCAACAGTATCAGTAGTACTTCAGGAACTAATCTGATTGCTTGAACAAAGTTTTCAGGAGATTTAATTTTTTTCTTTTTTTTTTTTAAAGAAGAGTGTACTTGACACTGCTTGTAAGGAAAGCAGTGAACATGAGGCTTGGTTTCCCACTTTGCTGCAGAAGGATACGTAAGTTAAACTGGAATAACACTAGAGGGAGGCAAACCCCTCTGTCTTTGTACCTGCTACTCTTCTGTGGCACCAAGGTCTTAGCATCGTCTGAAAGCAGAAAAAAATGACCATGACATTGCATGGAAAGGTCCTTGAACAAACCCAGCCCCTGTCTCTGGTAGAAAAAGATAAATCTTAAGGAGTGAACTTAAACGTGCAGTGTAGTAAGGTATCATTAAACTACCAAGTTGGCTCCAGCCACTTTCTGCTTGAGTCAGCTGTCCTGCTGAACATAGACGTGTATCTTTTTTTGGCAGCATTTTGGAATATTATAACTTAATTCACAAGCTCCCTCTGCTGGGCTTCCAGCATAGGAGGCTAATAGCAAAGCTCCTGTTGAATTACTTGTAAACTGACCCATTTTTTACAGCTTATTTTTGACACTTTCTGTAGCATCAGAGAAAGTGTATGGTCAGATTAATGTCAGTGGCTTTTTAGAAGTCTGACAGAGGGAGATTTGATGTGTTAGATGCACAATATTTTTTTTTACGTGCATAGAAGGCTTTTTCTGTAAAAATGTAAGAGTAGCTGTTACCTCCTAAAAGTACTGATGCATATATAAAAAGATTATGATACTTGGCATTCAGTAATGCCTTCTATTACTTACACACAGGAAAGAGCTCTAAGAAAATAAATACGGATCTTTTAAAATAATTCAGAGCTTACAGTTCTCAAATATACTCAATACAGTATGCAGTTTTATGTAGCAGTGGTTCTCAAAAAGCAAATCATGAGCCATGGGGCAAGCATTCAGAAGAATGAATTACGTGCTGAAAATGTTACTATAATCAGAAGCAAAGAAGAGTTGGTCCTGCTTCTTTCTGCCTCATCCTCAAGGTCAAAATTTCTGTCTACAGTTTTTGAAACGTATCTAGGGCCTGGCATTGTCTTAACCAATATATTACAAAATCTTTCTTCATCAATTAAAAGGAGTTGTGAAATTATTTACTTCCATCTAAACAATCTCAGGTTGAGAAAAAATGCTAACAAGAAAAAAGATGATGTTCTGTGATTGCTTTAGACATAGCACTTCCTTGCTGACTTTAACAGGGATTTCCTGAATAAAGTACCTGCCTTAAATACTTCACAGATTATGGGAGAAGGCACACCATCTGCAGTGGCAACAGTTACGGTGGCTTTTTTTACTGTAAGCAGGGCTCCTAGGCACAGGCAGTAGTGCAAATATTAACTATTTTAGTGATGCTTAAGTGTTGCACTTAAAGTAGAAGGTATATGGGAATGCAGCTGTCACTAGTGTGAGTGCAACTGTTACTTAAAAGCACACAGTGTCAGTGGACAGTGATTTAGAACAGAAAATAAGGGAACTTCACCAACCAGTCACCAGAGAGATTGGAGGGGCAATGCATCTATTCCAAAATTCAGTCTAGTGACGAGACTAAAATGAATACTTCTAATGTGATAGGATAGGTTGTGGTGTCTTTCAAAGTACAAAAGGAGTTAGCTGAAATATTAAACTACCAGCAATACATCTCTTAGTTTCAGTAGTCTTCTGGCTAAGTATTGACGTGATAAAGACATTTTACCTGCTCTGTAGTCAGCTCACACTAAATGACATTCAAGAAGGTTCTCAAAAAATGTAGATCTCTCAAGCATGAAATTTTTTTCAGGGTGGCATATTCTCATATTGTCTTTATTCTTCATCAAAGCATCTGACAGCTTTCACCAGAAGACGTGATATCAATATGCAATTTATCCTTTCAAAGCCTTTGGGATGATCAGTCTATTTCTTTGCCATCCCTAATTAAGCATATTGCTTCAGTAAATCCCAGGGGCAAGGAGGCATTGTGACTACACTGAAATGAAAATGAACTTTGTAAAAATCAGGGCTACACCGTCTGTGGTTATGTTTAATGTATTGGATGATTGTTGTTTTGGTCATAAGTTTTTAGCTGTGTTATTAAAGATATGGTGAAGGAACATAGAGACACTAGCCACGGATTTTATTTCTTGGCAAGGTGAAAGAAACCTGAGGAGGTTTTAACACAAATTTGGTTGAAGTAAAATGTAGCAAGCTGTTGGAGATCTTAAGTGTGATCTCTGATCATTCAGCCTTTGGAAGGCCACTAATAATGATGTTAAGTGAGGGTCTCTGTTTCAGCCAACCATTTCCTAGAATAAGGATCAAATACGAATCCTTCGTATTTAATTTTTTTGGAGAAACAGGCAGCAGCCCTGCAACAACAATGAATTGAAGCTCTTGGTAAGAGAGATTAAGAGTCAGCACAGAAATTTTCTTATTTAGCTATTAGGACACATTTCCTACCTGCTTTAAGCATACAAGTCAGTCCAAGTGGCCAGAGAGAAGGTTGCTTTCAAGACATACAGGTTATTTTCTCTTCCATTATCTTTGTTAAGGTGGAAGTGGGTCAGGATTGGTTGATTTCTATCATCCATTCTAATCATGATTTTGAATAATTATTTTTCATCTCGCTTTGCATGTAGGCTTTTTTTGCATTCTGAAAAAGAGGAGATACTAATTAACATATTTCATTATGCCAGCCAGAAGGGCATACTATGTATACATTTAAAGTAATCGTAGTGCTTAAGTGTGTGAATTTTTACGTTTACTTTATATTAAAAAAATAGTGAACAATGCATTTCTTGATAGCTGATTCTATGCAGCATTGTGCAAGGTTGGATTTGGATAGAATTTTAAATCCATTTAAAATACACAACATTTTTTAATAATCATTAATTCAATTTAAAAATTACATGCACTGAACATAAAACTAAGTTTGGCAAAACATGGTTTGTATTGAAAGCCCGTTGAACCATTACATACAGAAAATTAACTGATGATTATTTTTCTAATCAGCCTGCCTTTGCCTTCCAGAATTACAACTAGAAGACCTTATCCTTCACATTTATTTTTAAAGCGTTACCTTACTAATCATGTTACAAAGTATAGAATCTGCAGGACTAGATCCCAAACTACAAGTAGAATGAGAGCTCCATAGAGAATGCAGTGTGTCTCACTGTGTCACTGATCCCCTCGTTTGCTTAGGATTTAAACCATATATTTAAATTCAGTGAAGCTAAGCCAATCCATTTAAGAATTACTGGAAGTGAGTGAAGTCTCCAGATGTTAACGGCTTATTTACTTCTACTGCAGTAACATTAAAGAACACTAATGAAGATCAGAAGTAGGTTATTCTCCAGGTAGTACAAATATCATAGTCATTTGGAGCAGCTGTAAAAAAAATGCCTTGTCAGGGAGGAAGGAAAGATAGACAAACAAGATATTTCGGCCATTAGTTTTCAGTCAAGTTCTAAGTGACATTAATTATCCATAGTACCTTTTACATGCCAAATGAGAGAATATTGTTTATAACAGATGATATCTCCATTCTTAACAGTATTTTTTAAACTTGAAGAAGTAATTTAAAATCCTACGATAATACAAATTATCTTGATGTTCCAGTTAGTCTTAGTATTACTATTTATCTTGTCAGGGCTATTTCTACAGCCTTTTTTTTTTTTCTGCCTCATTTTTCTTTTTTACTTTCTCAGTTCTCTTTTCTTAAGTTGAAATACATTTTTGCAAAGTATGGCTGCCAAACAGGCTTTCCCCTAAAGCGAAAACACTGCTTAAACTAAATTATTTAAATGACCTAGGTATTGGTCGGTGATGTACAGATGTGGCTGACACAGAGGAAACTGCAGATGATTGCAGCGAATTGCATTAGAGCTGTAGTTGAAACCTGTAAAACCAATTCCTCACTGAATGCTTTAGGTCAGTAACTTGGAAACATTAATGTCTGGTGAAATATATGATTTGTCAATCTTGGTTACTTTTGACACCACTAAGAGTAAGGCATTAGTCATTTCTTAAGGCTGCATTAAAGGCAGCATTGGCCTGTTCCTGATGATAAAGTCCCATAAACATAGCTAGCCTCTCTTCATAGAAACCTGTCTTGCACTTCATTGTTCTTAGCATTTTCTTGAGGTAAGAAGGCCTGATTCTTTTACTAAGATATTTCTAAACCCACATATGTAGCATTGATTTTCAATAAAATTTAGTACCCTCCTTACATCCTCTTTTATACTGTCTGAGAAAAGTGTCTAGCTCAGTATGTCCAAGTAAAGCCTGTAACATTTACTTCTTCTCTAGGGCTATTTTCCTTTTTCTCCTCTTAATGTCTCTTCCTCCAGTGTGGAGGCTGTTGTTCTGCAGCTTGCCTGGTGCTTGTCAGCTTCCATCAGACTGATGGATCTCTGGGAAGGAAAAGCAGGAGCTCTTAAGTGAGCCTCTTTTCACCTCATCTGTGCAGATGAAGATTTGACATTCACTTTCCTGAGATGGGATGAAACTCTTTTTTTGAGAAACGTTATGTAAATTTACTCTTTTATGTAAGAAGCTGTTAATAATGATGTACATTACAGTGTGCTCACAAGATTAAAGGCAGTACTTTGTCTTGTGCACCAGCAAAAAAGCAGTGTCTTGAAAGATGTCTAAAAAGTAAAATTATTATAGTAGACTTGATGTTTGTTTTGATGCTTCTTTTTAGGTGCTGACCGCAGCACAAATAAAATCAATTTGCCTGGCCATACTAGAATCAGGAAAGCAGTATGCGGTGAAGAAGAGGAAGCCGTTCCCACTCATGTATTCCTACTATGGAACGGAGTATCTTGGTGAGTAAAACACACCAGCTTCTATGAAAGTGATGAAGCATCTACTGAGACAGTAGATGCTTCAGAAATTAAATATGTAAAACCTACAGTGTGGGATTTCTCCTGAGCTGGGACCATCCAACCTCCTAAAACTGCTAAGTGGGACTGAGAAGCTGGAAGGAAGGACTGATGCTGCCTAGCACTGGGGAACACAAGGGGTGCCTGTGCTGCACGAGGGGAGCAGCAGGCAGCAGCTTCATTCTCTCTTCTCCTTTCTGCCCTGGTAAATCGGCCTTTGCCAGATGGAGTCAGTGGGAGGTGTGATGACCATGTCTCTGTGGAGAAGATTACCGGAGAGGACTGTCAGGGCCACACAGGGGCTTGCAGAGCATTTTTGACTCTAGCAGCACAACTCAGGCATATGGTCAACTCCTACCCATCGCAAGCGGTTTACTTGGAGCTCATCTGAAGCAGTGATGAAGGGTCATTGAGCAGGTCCCTAGTGGGATCCTCAAGGCACAGTATCACAGTGCAGAAAGCATGACATCTCTTGCAGGGAAGCAGAGGGAGAAGTCACTGAATTGTGCTTCTCCCCAGACCCTGTTTGTACCTGGCAGGTCTAAACAACTCTTGCACTGAACTTCAGGTTTTAGCTGACTGATAATGTCAGTAAGTAACAGAATCCCGTTTATGGTCCAGTTTCAGTTTGGGTTCAAGAGAGACTTCAGGATAATAGTCCAGATTCATTTGTGTGTCAAGAAGAATGACATATTGAAACAGCGTTCAGTTTAGGTTCAGGGTAATTTCACACACAGTTTAGTCACATCAAAGTGAGAGCAGACAAAGTTCACATGTATTTTTGCTTAGCTTGGGGAACTGGAAAAGACGGAAGTAGTAACAAATCATAGTGTCATACACCTGAAAAGCTTTATTCCAAGCACTATTGTGATATGCATAAAGAAGTTGAAAGAGCTGTGGACTTGACAAGGAAATCAGTCCCAAGAGAAAGATGCTGCGTGATAGGGGTAGGATCTAAGCCTACCCTCTCCGTTTGACTGTTTCTGTTCTTTACAGGTGCGGCGCATGGGCTTTCATCAATCCTTCAGATGTTGCTTTCCTATTACGAGTACCTGCAGCCAGCAGATCAGGACCTTGTGTGGCAGAGCGTTGATTTTCTTATGGACCAAGAACAGAACAGCAACTGGCCTCCTGAGCTGGGAGAGACAATTGAGCGGGAGAATGAGCTTGTACACTGGTGTCATGGAGCTCCAGGTTCTTTTCCCATTGATGCTATGCATAGCCAGATGCTGACCCCATTGCTTTTCCGTGTTAGGTGATCCCATGTAGAAGATAATCTCAGGTTAAATTTGACTGATTTTGACATTTTATGAGAGGCAAGCTATTTTGGCTTTTTCTTCCAATTAAGAGAGTTGTATTTGTTGCTGAAGGAGCTGGAAGGATAGGCATATTTTCTGCCTTGGAGATGTAGGTGATCACAGCTGAAAGAATTCTGGTGATCCTGAACTATGTGTTGTCTGCTCTTACTCCCCTTCCTGACAAGACCTCCAAGAATAGTACCGCTGATTCAAAAGACAGCATATTCTGGATAGAGAAATAGTACATGAAAGAACACAGAAACAGGCACATCTATGAGTTTTGGGAAGGCCTTCAGAGTAGCTTTTCTCCCTTCATCAGAATCAAAGTTTAAGCTGCACTTATTCCTTGGATAATGCAAAAATTTGACAAAAGTATTTTCATGTGAAGGGGAGTTTATACAAGCAAGAGGCATTTTTTCTGAAAGTCACTCATATAAAACTTCTTTTCAGGGAGAAAGAGAATCAGTCCTTAGTTTGGTTTCCTGAGGTAAGGCTGATGTCCATACAGAATCTAAGCCTATACCTCAGCAATTTTGGCAAATAATGCTGTATATTGAAATTGCTTTTTTACCTCCAAGCATAATTTTATGTCTAACTAGTCATATTGGCTTGGTAACACAAACCTAGAAGGCTACAGAAAAACCTTACTTTTCTTAAAAAACGTCCGTGAGCATTGATGCATCACTTTTAAAGGTGTTCTATTTAAATTACAAAGACTATAATATAATTAAGATCCTTTAAATGTGCTTTATGCTGATGCATTATCTTTTTGTTGATACGATTAAGGAACAGGTTTCCTGCTCTCACTCTCTAATGAAGTGAAGTGAAAACAGCTTTTGCTTACCCATCTCTTTTATTTTTAAGAGGAAAAAATTATTTCAACAGCTTGGCTGGCCTACTGGTGAAACCTGCAAAGAAGATGCTCTCTTTGTTTCAGTATCTTGAGAGTGGCCTTTGACTTGGGTTTAACTGTTAGTGGAGACGTAGGCAGTGGGATTCAACTGAAGTGACAAAATCCAAAAGGGCATAAAGAAGTTACTTTAGGAGCCATTTAGAGACACATAAAATCACTAATTGTTACCATTCTTCCCCAGAAAATCCTTTGTCCTGCCACTATTCTTGGGTAATAATGCACATGTAGTTTACAAGGACACTTTTCATCTACTGTAGCATGTTATTATCTTACAGTATGTTTTTTAGCATGCCAGATACTCTTCCCTCCATACGTAGCATATAGATATGTAACATTGACATGTGTAGAGCATGAGACTGCAGTTTTTTTCGTGTATTAATCTTTATTTTCTTAGGTCTTTTACAAAGTCCTTGGCCTTCTTATTACAATACAATCTCCCTGTTATTTTCCTAGGCATTGCATATCTATTTGCCAAAGCTTACCTGGTTTCCAAGAAGCCTCAATATCTGGACACTTGTATCCGCTGTGGAGAGCTAACTTGGCAGAAAGGCCTGTTGAAGAAGGGACCTGGAATATGCCATGGAGTGGCTGGTAGTGCTTATGTGTTCCTGCTGTTGTATAGGCTCACTGGAAACTCAAAATACATATACAGGGCACAAAGGTTAGCATTCCTACCTTTCTGGATTCAGGGTAATACTGGGACATTTCAGGAACATTTATAAAGCTGCTCAGAGCCTGTTGTGGTCACCACCCTCAGATGTAACCTGAATGGTTTTAAGCCTCAGGTGCAATTCTAGCTCTGAGTCATGGGGCAAGCACACTCTGCAGGGAGCTCTGCAGTCCTGTTCCCAGGCTGTTGGCCACAGGAGAAGCATCAGGTTCTTCTGGTCTCCCTCCCTCCCTGCCTGTGAGCCTGTGCTCCTTCAGAGAAAACCAGGGTGGGTGGGGAGGAACAGCACACATCCAGCTCTCATCCTGAGGTCAGAACAGCCAAGTTGTGTACCCAAGTCCAGAAGCAGAGTAAAATGTGATGCTGTTTGTTATATTGATTTGTTCTGATTTTCAGAGCATGTAATGCTAGCCCTGAAAAATAAGTATAGGACCTGCTTTGCTGTTATTTTACTGGTTTTTAATTTATCATTCCCGGCTTTAGACAGTTTGACATTGTGCTATGTGATTTAGCTTGGGGGGTTAATGCCATTTTGTCCTCATGAAAATTCTATCACAGTGCTGCAGTTATCTTGATTTCTATAATGTAGTATACGTGTTTGAAAAGATAATGTTAGTTGCTGTTTTCCTTACACAATAGAATAATGAGGGGAAATGGTATAGTAATTACGGTGACTTATTTTCAGATGTTTGCTTTGAGAAAATTTTTTATTTGTTTAATTATTTCAGCATATACAGAATTTGTTGCATCAATGCAAAATATTGCTTGCAATCTGCAGAAATAAAAACCAAGATAAAAGTTATTGAAAAGTATTTCTTTAATAATACGTCTCATAGAAATCGGAAGAGATTTATAACTCTGAAAGGAGCATAACGTGCAGTTTGCAAAGGTTTGGCTTTTCTAGATCTCATGGAACTCAGTTTATCATAGAAATTGGAGAATGTAACATTTCCACATAAGGTTAAACAATGAACATTCTACTTTTTTTATCATTGAATGTTATAAAATTGTTGCTTTCAAACAACAAGTAAAGTAGACATACAGAGACACCAGGTAATAACAAACTCTTTCTTTTTTTTTTTTTTTCCTGTTTTTTAGGTTTGCAGAGTTCTTATTTACAGAAGAATTTAAGGCTGGTTCCCGGGCATTAGAAAGTGTATATAGTCTGTATGAAGGCTTCTCGGGAACTGTGTGTTTCCTGACTGACTTGCTGCAACCCAACCAAGCTGAGTTTCCTCTGTTCAGTGTCTTTGTCTAGAAAGTAACATTCTCCAGGGCCACATCCTAGTGGCAATGGGAGAGGGCACTGCAGTTTCACTTATTTGTCAGGAGAGGCTATTTACAAAACAAGCCAGTGGTACCACTAATGCTAGCCTTAACATAGCTGGGAGTCAGATGAAAAAGAAAACACACTGGGGCTTTGGGAGGGAAGCATATGGTCAAAAAAAATTGAGTCAGTGAAAAAAAAATGGGGGAAGTGATTGAATCTGATGGGGTAGATATTTAGCTGTAATAAGAATAAAAAACCAAATCTAATTATTCAAGTGAGAGAGAAAGGGGTATTATCAAAATTTTAATTTGGTGGTTACACAGGAGAAAAAAAAAAAAAGAAACTAGAATTACAGGCACATGCAAAGAAGAAACAGTGATGCATCTAGTAGGTTTTAAAAAGAGACCTGCAAAAACAAGTCTTCATGCAGAGATGCACTTATTGGGGAGGGTGTCACAGACATGTCACTACACTGCACAAAGGCAAAACCTGGAATTTTTAACTTAAACCACATCTACTAGTTCTAGTAACATGTGTTAGACATGTCTGTGTCTTGGAGCTCTTTCATCTTCATATGCATATAATGGCAGTTATGTAGATAGCTATATATTCAGCCTGAAGTTTCATGGGTTCATTTCAGCTGGTGAGGTTTCGTGTATGTAAATGAGAACTGAATTTGACCATTCCTTTCAGAGCTCATTTTGTGACAAGGAGCTGGTCTCCTTACTGATTTACTGTAACCATGTCACTTTTTGTCAATGCTTTCCCTGTCACAGGGAAGAGAATGGAGCCATGGAGAAGACTCAGATCAAAAAGTTCTGTAGCAAAGATACAGCAGGCAGATGCTTTCTTCGCAGTACAGCATTACTAGATAAGTATTGTTCAGTGAAACAAAAGCTTCCTTTAAAAATTAATTACTTACAGCAGCATTTCTGAACAATAACATACATATTTCAGAGAGTGGAAAATCTATTTTCCTTGATGAATTTGTTCACTAGAAGCCCTGCAAACTGAATGCAAACATTGGATGGCATACTGATCTTAAGAAAAACCCGATAAAATTCAAAATTGCTTCTTTTCCTGGTTAATAAAATAATGTATATGACCAAATGATATGTAGCTATAGAAAGAAGTGGGTTGCTCAACACTAGTTGCACTAGCACTTAAGGTTGTAAGTATATACTGTTTTATATGTATTATATATATGACACGGTACTCGAAAGCTAAAGAAAATGCTAATGTTGATTTGTACTAAAAAAACATCAATATCAGTATTTAAAATGTATTTAGTTTTTATTTATTTATTTATATGGGAGTAATGTAATGCAATTACCTTTAAAGATAGATTGGGAACACCAATATGTCAAAAATCTAAGTTAGGGTGAAAAATCTGACCTACATGCACTGCCAAACAATGCAGTCTCTCTTTCTGCATTCTCAGCTGGAGGAGATTACAATTTCTTTATTTTTAATATGTAATGGATTAGAGTTCCCATTTAATTCCAGTGGGCCTTGATCAGACTAGAAGTTGGAGCCAGGTCATGCAATCCTTCTGCATTTTAATATGATAATCCCATTCCTACTCTTGCCACTTATTTTAATGAGATGGCTTGCATTATTATGAGCTGCAGATTAGAATTTCTGCTATTTTGTCTTGCACTGTGCAGCTCTAATTAATTACTTAATCATAGGAGTAACCATATTTCATTGGTGAATAAAGCAATGCAGTTCTGTATCACTTTGTCAAGAATTTAGGAATTTTGGGGTGAATGGACACATTAAAATTCAATATATCATTGTTATGTGTTTATTATTTGTGGGGTAAAAGGTCTTTTGAGAAAGCCATTAATGTCACTTACTTTGTTACTCTGAGCAGTGTGACATGTGAACGTAGGATGATGTCATTCATAGGAAGGGAGACGTGAATCTAAAACAAAATGTCAATGGAGATGTGCACGTGCTCTGCCCAGCCACGTTGAAATGCTCCTGTTAGATCAGAGCAAAGTCAATTGTCAGTAGTGAAGATCCTAAATTCTTTAGGACTTTTCTCGCTTCCTCTATTGTGGGTGGCTCATGTATTTCATAACTGGAACCTTTCTAAACAAATGTTTAAGGAAGGTAAAACTTGGCCTATCCACTTTTTCCCTCTGGTGAACTGCTTTTCAGTCTCAATTTATATTGTAGGGCAATGTCAGCCAGCTTGAAACATGTAAGTAACAACATCTGTGCCGTAGCATTTAGATTGCTAATGTAACTGTATTCTGTCTTACTGTAAGATGGAGAAATAGATTCTGCCACGATCTAGACTCAAGCTGTTGCAATCCTACATTTATTGCCAATCCTTTCATTTAGAGATGCAAACATAAAACAAAAACAGCTACTGTTTTGACAGCTACACCATCAAAAGAACCCAAACAACTCCAGACTTAAGCCTTAACAGAATCTACGCATATCAGAAAAGTAATCATGACCTTTTGATTTAGTCCCTAGTGTCTACTTTTTAATTGCCAGTGGGCCACAACATGTAATTGTTTCCAGTTAGTTATTTCTCAGGAGATGCTTGAAGAAAAAAAAACTTTGCCAAAACCTTAATAAATCTGGAGCACAATGAATCATTACAGTAACTTAGGTCCTGACCAAGTCATAAATGCTTATATTGTAGGATAGAACACATATACGCTGAAATTTCTCATAATAGCAGTAGATAAAATCACTCCATTTTATTATACTTGACTTCCAGTGGTCATGTTTGTATTTATCTTTAAATGTAATTCTTCATAAATGACAGGAAATATACATTAAGAACTCAGTGTTAGTTTTCTAGTAGTTTTCCCTCTGTGTCTCTTTGTAGATTTAATTCCTTCCGATTTACATTCAGAGGAGACTGATCTGCTCTGTGTTTTGCTCAACAGCACCTGCAGAACACATCTTCTGTCTCTGCAACCATTCTCTGTATATGAAGCCATGCGTTTGGCTTCATTTGATACTAAACCTTTGAGAAAGAAAATAGTTATTTAAGTAAGTCTGTTCAACAATAAGAAGACCCGTGCAACAGTCCAGTTTTCAAAATCTAGGTCCTGAACATCTCTCTGCAAGTTACGCAAGTATAGCACTGACTTCAGCAAGGACAGCAGAAAAACTTAATTTACCAACACTTAGGATCAGTAACAGCAACATAAACATCCAGTCTCATGCGATACTTCTTGTTAAATCTTGGAGCCTAATTACTCATGTGTTTCATCAGACATGGGAGTTTGATCTCGTTCTTAGAGCTCTGTGGCTTTTCTTACCTGACCTAGCTGGGTTAAGGTGGCTACTAGGTGTGCTCTAGTCACAGCTTCTGAACACAGTGTAAATATACCCTAGGGCTCTTCTGAAAATGCCAGTCATTAAATGCACAGGTATTTTTATCTCCTTCCTCCTCTTAATTGTCTGCTTTTTTTTTTTTCTTTTGTACTGTACATGCTGTTGCAACCTTTACTTGTTGCTTTTGAGACAGTGACAGGAAAGCAACCTGATCAGAGCTTTCAGCACTTTTCAGAGAAATAAAAATATAAGGTCCTTTGGGTTCCCTCCTTACTGCTTCAAGAAATCCATCTTGCAGCCTTTGCTAGACATTTTCAGCAAGATGCTGTCTCCTACTGCTCCTGAATCAAGCCCTAATAGACTGAAAAATTGTATTCCTGAACAGATTCTGCCATGGTGCTGTTGACAAAAAACTGTGTTACCAGAAACTTGAGAAGCCTCTCTGGAAGTGTAAAACACAAGTTACTATGTCACATTTGCACATTAGTTTCTTGACTGTGTTTAGTTTCTGAAGTGTAGGCAATAGGAATTTAAGTGATATAATAGTATTTCTGATTATGCTGTTAAAGCAAAGAAGATGCATTGTGTGGGTATCGGTGCTTATTTGTGATGTACCTGTGTTTGTGTGGTGCTGTTTGTGAGTAAATCTGTAGATTACAAATAAGTTTAAGTATCTATATACTTACTATCCATGGCTTTCAGTAGGTCATCCATAGATTACTGTCACCGAATAATTTTGAGGGAAACTAGATCTGTAATGTCCAGATTTAGTGATCTCAGGATTCACAGAGCCAGATGCAATACATTTCATCGACAGTACAATCCCAACAAATACATCTTAATTTTTTTTGTGCTGCTCACAACATCTTAGCATGTTAACACGTTCATCTTGTGCCACTGCTTTCAATACCTGTGTTTGCATCGTTTCCTTCAGTTTCTTTGCCTTTCCCAAACTATGAATAGCTTCAGAAAACTGAAGCAACAGCCCAGGTCTTTTGTTCTTGAAAATAAAATTGATTAATTTTGCTTAAGAGGGGTGTTCCATTTATTTGCATTACATTATTTTACACTTTCAGGCGGTGTCTTGTCACTGGCTCTGCTATTTCCCACGTACTAAGGAAAAATCATTATGCTGCATAACAACTGTCACTGATGTTTTACATCATTAAATAGAACAAAGAGAGACTTTCTAGGGAGCGTGTTCACTTCTCTAGTATCTCAAGTCTATTAAGACAACCAAAACAAAGTGAAATGGCTAAACATCCCAAAATACACATTTAAATAGTTCTGGGAAATATGCACAAATGAATGCAAATAAAGTGATCCCCCTTTTTTCTACTCTATGAAATTAAGTAATGCCACTTTGATGTTCTAATAATAATTATATGGACATTTAGAGAATATGATAGCAATACTGATTAGGTTTTTTTAAGAAAAAACAAACCAAAATGTAGGTATCTGATGTATTTAGAAACGTGTCGAATAACCCCAAATGTAGGTATCTGATGTATTTAGAAACATACAGGTGCAATGTGTGCAAATGGAAACTTCCATAAGCAATCAATTTTTTGCATTTAAATTGTTATCTGCATATACAGTTGCAGCATCTGCCAACATATTGCATGTTTTCTGCAAACAGTGACCTACTTTAACGTATGCATGCATTTTGAGAATATATCCTTTTTATTGGGACCTATAAGATCCACAGACAGAGCGTATCTCTGAGGTCTGACAGGTAAATCTCAGGTGCAGCAATCTTCTGCATATCTTGAATATTCACTGTCAAGAGTGCGTATTCTAATCTGTAGGAAGATTAGCATATCAGGAATAAGAATTGCCCTGTAGATTCTAAAAAGTAATGTTCCTGTGAAGAACTACACTGATGAGCAATTGCTGGCTAACAAGACAGCCTGGATTGCTCTGAGAAGGCATTTCAGTTTTTATTAATACATCCTGGACTGAGTCATAGGCATCAGAAAGCTAAATTGGAAAGAAATAAGAAAATGATCAAAAATCACATTCTTGAAGGAACATCATACTTCAAAGCCATAAGCCAAAAATGCTCAGGGCCCACAAAACAATACAGCAATTTAGGGATGTGAATAGGCATTTTCCAAGAGAATAGCACAGTTTGCTTCACTGCACAGGTAGCAGTGCAGTGTGCACTGTACAGGTTTTAGCTGCAGTGAACAGCGTTTCATTGCCATTATAGCAAAGTCGTCATACACAGAAAAAAGTCTGCCTGTGAAGGAGTTGCCTGTAGCTGAACCTACTGCCTACTCCTGTGATGTAATGGAAGTGATGTACACTATCTATGCTTAGGCAGTTTAAAAATACAGATTCAAGAAGCCAACATGCACCAACTTTTCAACCTGCCTTTGAGTTACTAAACCTCCTGACTTAATTTGTACTGTCACTGGTATCACTGTTGGTCCTGTACCCTGTATATTTAAAATTTTACATCATGCTCTGAAAAAAGAAAAAAGTTGATTTATAAATAGAAATCTGCTTGAATATACATAAGGCCGTATTTGTTTTTAATACTTACAAGGGAGTTCCTTGACTTTGTTCATTGCATGACTCGAAGAGAAAGTGGAGGCATTTAGGTCAAGTACAGCAATACCAACTAGACTGGCAGAAAATTAATTAAAAACTCATTTTGCCTAGTGGTATAATGATATTTGACTAAAAGATACTTCATAACGCGGTGATATTCAGCAACAGCACTGCATGACTATACAAGTATATTCCCCAGAAAATTATATGTAGAAGTCCTGAAGTAAATTATGTCCCATAGTGAATAGAAAACAAATCCTATTAGAACATTTATTTCTACTTCAGATAGAAGAGATAGGCTGTCTGACCAGAAATTGAACCCTGCTTCTGTCTTCATTACTGTGACCACACATGAGAGAAGAAAGATTTCCTCTAACAACCGTCTGATTTTGCCACTGATTTGGTCTCCTGTGCTCTCTTGAAGGGTGTGATGTGCCACCTGCTGATGTCAGTGGTAAATGTCCTCTTGATTTCAGGCATGAAAGGTTAGGTCCTTCCACACTTGGCGAAACAGGGACAAAACGACATCATTCCAGACCCTAAGCTTGCAAATTTTCCTTTACACAGGAGTCCCATGGAATTAATAAGGCTTGTTCATATAGTAAGAGGAAAGCATTAGTTTTTGCATACATTGGGGCCCTATTTGATAGCAGTTTTATACCCATTTTCCCTCAATATGTTTGCAATACACGTGAATGACAATACCAATAAAAAGTACAGGGAACTTAAATGGCATTATTTCATGTCTAGTTTGTGTTGGTGACACTTGGTTATTCAATATATTCTGACATCCAGTGTTCATTTCTTGAGTACGTGCCACAGCCTACATTGGTTTCTCAGTGTAATTGCCATTCATAGCCATAATATGGTACAGGCCCTTAGAATCAAGATGATTTGATTCTGTAGAAATGCACCTTATTGTTTAAAAGCAGGACCCCTGCTCTTCTAATGTTTTAAACACTGTGATCTTTCAAGATGTGTTTATTGTATTAGTTTTGTATTGTAGATTATGATGGAAACTAGATTTTATAGCTTTTTAAAAGCAGTGATAATACTAAGCTTCATAGTGGCAGAACAAACTGTGTATATCCATATTCTGAATATTAAAGCTGTGATTATATTTTGCCTTAAATAAAAGTCCAACCTTGAACAGTATGATTTTTGCATTGGATTGCTTATTTCTGTACTTATCTTCCATAGTACTGGCAACTTTTCCTTCCAGAGCAGTCAAAATTCAGGGCTTCAAAAGCTTTTCCGTGGTACTGTGTTACCAAAGGTAAAATCATTAATCTTAGAATTAGCTAAAACATCCAGGCTACAGAAAGCAGTTAGCTTCCCATGGGATAAGATAGGTTGCTTTTGGCCTGTAGATTAAAGCTCCCCACCCATTTAGGTGTTTATTTTCAGTCTGCTTAAATCTCAGTATGTATGGCTTTTTTTCATACCAGAAAGTCCCCTCCATTCACAGTGAAGGGCACTAGAGCATTGAATTCACTTAGGCCTGCCTGTAACAAGGTTTCCATTGTGAGCTGAGCTCAACAAGAGGTGAGCAATGGAACTCCAGATTTACTAGTGCAGCAGTTCAAGAAATGACCCCAAGCAAGTGTCAGTGGCACTTTTTGTATGAATCTGGTTACAACCTAAGTTCCATTAAAGAATAGTGGCCAGTAGTGTTATCCCATTAATAGGCTAATAGCATCTCAAACTCTGTGTCTTGCCTTCCTGTTGCACTTCTGGTAGGTCTCAGGTCTGTAGCTAACCTCCACATAGAGATCTACAGTTATCTGGGAACGGGCAAGGAGAAACAAGATCTATCAGGGCAGGCATCAGAGCCAGCTGAGCATGAACCAAGTACCTGCACCAAGAGGAGGAGAGAAGTGGTGGTGACTGGAGACTCTGCCCCCATGCAGGCTACAGGCAGCATCTGTCAACCTGATTTGGTACCTCAGGAGCTTTTTTTCTTGCCAGGTGCTCAGATTCAGGATGTTGTGGAGGGACTGCAAAGGCTTGTTTTGCCCTTGAGCTATTACCTTTTGCTGTTTGTCCATGTGGGCATCAGTGGTACTGCCAGGGTGACCTTACACATATCCAGAATGACTCCAGAGTTCTGGTGGCAAGGGAGAAAGCCATGGAGTGGTCTTCTGGCTCCTGATGATGAAGGGGAAAGGTGCAGGGACAGTAAGCAAATGCTGCTGGCCAACAGTGTGTCACATCAGGGCTTTAGGATTTAAGATCCTATGAACATTTGAAGGAAAAGGCCTGACAAGCAAAAGGTAAGGTCCACCCAACAAAGTGGTAAAAGGGTGCCTGTGCTAGCAGGGTCACTGTTTTGGTGAGATGTCTAAACCAGGTGCATCAGGGGAGGCTTATCAGAGATTGGAGGGGGGGGCTTTGGTTGGTTGGTTGTTTTTTTTTATATTGTTGTTGGTTTGTTTGTTTGTTTTGGTTTCTTTTCTTTGTTTTGTTTGTTTGGTTTGGTTTTAGTGTTTTTTTCATTAAAAAAATAATTAAAAATTAGCTGCCCCTCTGCCTTTATTGTTGCCGAGGGTTATTTCCTCCCAGCTGCAGGACGTTGCCCTCCCCTCCTCCTTTCAGGCTATTCCACCAGCCCTGCCAAGGCCCCCCTGCAGCGCAGCCCCACCTTTCCCCTCACCAACCCTCCCCATAGTTCAGATATGTATCTTACGGCCAGAGGAGACCCGATAAGGGGCTGCTCCCCATGCGTCACCGGAGAGCTTTCCCCCGTGCAGGCCCCAGCCCCGCCGCTGCCAGGACCAAGCCCCAGCCGCACCGGGGCTGCCGCTGTCGGGACCCCTGGAACCCACCTCCGGGCGGAGGCCGCGGCGCGGAGCGGGGAGCAGAGGGATCCGGGAGCGCGGCGGCTGCGCCGGCGGCTCCTCGTAACGGCGCCCCCTGGCGGGCTCCGCGCCTCAGCGGCGGCTGGGCTGGGCTGGGCCGGGCCGGGGCGCGGCGGGCGTGGGGCGGCTGCGGAGTGGCGAAAAACGCGCCCCGCGGGTGGTAGCGGTGCGGGGTGGGTGGCGATGAAATTCCCGGGCTCCGTCCTCGTCTCCCTCGTCCTCTTCGTGGCCGAGACGGCGGCCGCGCTGTGCCTGAGCGGGGCGTACCGCGCGGCGGGGGATCGCATGTGGCAGTGGCTGACGCTGCTCTTCGCCCTCCTGCCCTGCGCGCTGGTGCAGCTCAGCCTGGTCTTCATCCACCGCGACGTCAGCCGCGACCGCCCGCTGGTGCTGCTGCTGCACCTCCTGCAGCTGGGGCCCCTCGTCAGGTCGGTGAGTCCCGTCCCGTCCCTCCCCGTCCCGCCCCGCCGCCCCTTCCCACCACAGCGGGCCGGTCGAGGGCGAGCCCGGAGGGGCGGCCGCGGGGCTCGCACGGGTGCCCGGAGCGCACTCGGCCTTCGTGCCGTGCGGGCGCGACCGCTCCCGGGCGGCTGCTGCAGCTCTGCACCGGTGTTAGCCGCGACCGGATCCTTCCCGCTCTTACTCCTGAAGCTGCGGGAGGAACAATTGCCTTTGTAAATGTCCTTAGGCAGAGACACAGCGCGGGGCATGGTGCTGCCTGACCTTCGGTAAGCGCTGGGCTGGGGAAAAAATGGGTTAAGCCCCTGCGGAGAGGCAGGTGGCGGGCAGGCTGCGCTCCCGCGGAGAGCGAGTCTGGCGGACCCCGCGTCCCTCTTCTGGTGGCGGTTTTTTTGCGCTTATTTTCTGTCCATATGGCTTTTTGCAAATGGTCGTGCCTGCTCACTGCTGGTTTATCCATAGTCGCTGAGGTTGCTTCCAAGAGAGAAAGGAAGACTTTGCTCAGTCGCTACTTCGAAACAATGATAGTACCCATCCCATCTGCCCATCTTGGAAATGCTAGTAATACTTTAGTCTGCCCCTTCTTTCCTAAAGTGAGCTTCTTGCCCCAAATCTTTGGAGATTTTTTGACTTCAGTCCAACTTCTGACTGAAAATGTCCTTAGGGAAAAAAAAAAGCACACCACAACAACAAAAAAACCCCAAACCAACCAACCAAACAAAACCCAAACCAAATCAACAATAACAAACAAACGAAACCCAACAAAAACAACAGATAGATGAAGTGTTTCAGAGGTGGTGCGACCCCATCACAAAACGTTTGCTGAGAACTTTTATTCTAAATTTATGTTCAGATACTTTCTTTAAAAAGACATGGAATTAAATAGAGCATTTCTGTAGTAAAGGCTAGGAGAAGTATCCCCAACTTTTTGAAATTCCTGGACAGCATGGAAAAGGAAAATTTTTTTCACACTAATAAGGGTGGACAGTTTGGATGTTACAGAACATCTTATATTTCAAAAACCTCGCATTTCTCTATAACCACGCCTGCATTTTTTGTTTGTCTGTTTTGTTAATATTTTAAAAGAGATTTAACAGTTACATTCTTGAAGAGCTCCGATTTTCTGAAAGCTAAGAACAGAATACTTCCACGTTCTTTGGAAAATAAGAGTGGAAAGAAGGAGAAAGCAACTATCAAAATAAAAATTATGTTAATGACCTCTGTCATTTTAAAACAATTTCTTGAAGTCAGACAAGGAAAGAATGTCGTGTCAAGATGCAAGATGGGAAGTAGCAAACAAAGGATGTAAACAACAGCAACAAATTAGAGGCTTCTCTTTCTGATTATCTGGAAGTGACATAAACTTCTGCTTTGACCTTAACCACCAGGCATGATTTCACTTTCTCTTTCTTTCTCAACTTAAAGTTTATCTGCTTAGAACACAAGCCTCACCTCATGCAGGGCACACTTTTGGCTGTGTTGACAAGCTCCCAACTGCACTGTAAAACTAGCAGGTATATGGAAGCCCTCACCCTCTCCTCTTCATGATGCTGCAGTTTATGAATGAGGATGTCGCCAGCTCTGCAGTCCTGACTTTCTCAAAGGTTTACAAACTTAGCGTTTCTAGGAGGTCTGAAACGTTCTAGAAGCATTGCAGTGTGACTGTGCCCCAGTCCCCTTTTAGGCAGTATGAAGTGATGTATTTTAACTTCTCTCTAGATCCAGGATAACCGGAATTACAGTTAATAATAAAAAGAGTATGTTCATGACACCTGAACAACTGCATTCCTGCTAGAGGCTGGAAGGACTCTACCAATTAAGAGGAAAAGTTTCATAGAAAACAACCTCAGGGAAATGTGTCTATTTGTAGGAAACAGTACAGAAGTGTGGGAAGGAAAAGGTCTGACACAGACAGTAAAGATCTTTTATTCGCTTCCTTGCATTCCTATCCACTGCCACTAAACATTCTTATATGTGTCAGAAGAGAGAATCAATCGCTTCCCATCAGCTGTAGATGTGCGCTTTAAAAGTTGAAGTGTTTGCAAGACATGAAACACCTTCACCTGCTTTGCACAGGAGGCTTTCTATCCTATGTGGACCGGAACACACACAATTCTGAGGTGATAGCTAGAAGGCAAAATATTTTTTTGGTTCTATCATCACTTCACTGTGGTTTTAACCGTTGTAAGCTGAAAAGGACCATTGCACTTGGAGCTGTTTCAATCCATCCTTTTAGACAAAACTCTGCTCCTTAGGGAGTCCTGCTGCTGTTAGTCATTTGCTTCCCCTGTATGAAGCCTCACTCTATCCGCTGTGCTCAGTCTCTCTTACACTTCACTGGCACAGCCCAGGGCTTTTTGGGGAGGGATGGGTGAAATCAGGTCAAATGGGACACACAGACAGTAGAGGCATGCCAGGATCTGTCCACTTGCAGCATCAGAAAAGAGTGTTAAAGAGCCTTTAGGCTGTGTCAGAGGGTCTCCTTCAACAGAGGGCAGTCTGCTTCGGCTGGCTTTAGAAAAGCCAACACTAACTTTTTAGCCATTTAACCATCTCTATTAGGTTTGTGGTAGGATAGTTAGTGTTTCTTTCTTCAGACTCAATCAAGTGCATTGCTTTACAGACAGCCTGTGTATGTTGTGTGAGTTTTCATCATGATCTTAAAGGCTAGACATTTTTCTCCCCTTCCTTTTTCCCTTGAAAAGCCAAGTTGAAATGTTGGGAAATAGTATGGAAATATCTCGTCAGGGAAGGAGGATATTTAGCCTTGCAAGCCAAATCATCCAGCCTATTTTGAATCCTCTGTATAATAGAGAAAAAATTACATTCTCTTATAAAACTTTCTTGCATACCACCACCTTCCCCAAACACCCACATTCCACCTGTTCAGGAGGCACTCACTGTCCTGCTGCTGGCACTGGAAACACTAAAATTAGAAAGCATCCCACTTCCTGAAGAGGACTCTTGCTTTACTGGGAGAGTACTGTTAATGCACCCTTTTTTATTTTATGCTCGCACTCCCTAAGAGTTTCTCTATAAATTCAGAAAAATTTGTAGAGTAAAATTCCTGCCCCCCTCAGCAGCCTGTCTTTGATCCCCAGGATGTCGGCATGGCAGAGACTATGCAGAGAGGTGGTTGGAACAAAATGACTGCAGGTTTCTGGGCACTGTGGGGGATTCCTGCAGCATTTCAGGTCACCATCACTCCTTGTGAGCGCACTAATTCTTCTGTTTGCTTAGATAACATATTTGGCTATTTTATCTTTTTATAATAATAGTATTTTTTTTAAAAGGAGATTCTTTTACCACATAAACTAATTTGTTACACAGAAAAAATTGACTTAAAATGATAGCCAATGTCAATGAGAGATTTAATACATTTTTCTTTTCTTTAGAGAAGAGCACATTGAGCTTTTTGGCTCATTACCGGCCGTTCCTGAGCCAAGGACTGTCTCCTTGATCCCTGTTTATTCAGACAGCACCTGTAGCACTGACATTGTCTTGAAGTTTTTGGTGCTGCTACAGTTTCAATAAATAATAACTGGGTGTATTTTTCTTAGTGTACTGCTTTGCAGTTTGGGATTTGTTCAAAATGCAAATATCTTTTCATGAAGGATGCCAGAGAAACCCCTGTTAACTTGCTTGCACTTTTCTGTTCTGCAAGCAATGAATGAACAGGTCAGGAGCTGAAGTGAGGAGTGCGGGTTTCCAACAAACTGACTTGAACAGTTGGGCCTTACAGTCATGGGCAGGGGGTGTTGGTGGTATTGTACCATACATCTGCTGGATGTGGTGGTTCCTTACTATCTGGTTTACTGAAGACAGTGCTGAAGTGGCATATCCAGAAGGGTCTGGTGTGAACTCAGCAGTGTTTCTTTTTGATGCCAACTTCATGAAGAGGAAAGCTGAGTGACTGCTAATGTCTTTGAAACTACCATCCCTAGTGCTCTGTTAGCTGAATGTAGGCTGCAAGTTCTTCCTTATGAGGAACATGCAAACAGGAGATGACTCTGTCTGCAGGATGATGAGCTTTTCACTGAAAAAAAAATGGGAAGTCAATATAACAGGCCCCTATATAGAACACCAATGACTGTTTTCCTTGGATTTTGATTGGACAAGGATATCAACACAGACTTTTTTTTTTTCAATGACATCAGCCTTTGTTTTTCAAGGTATAAGGAGAAACAATTACATGTGTCTATGTATTGTGTAAACAGCAGCAAAGCAGATGCAGTAGGAAGTTCGCATCAAGCTGCCAGAGGAGCTGCTGTTACAGCCAAAGTTAGATTCTTCGTGCTGCAGGAATTAAAAAATTATAAAAAAAAAAATCCAAAACAAAACATCTATAGACTGAAATTATCAGAGTCATTAATGTTTCAGGCACCTAATTCTGCAGTTTGAAATCTAGTAAGCTATGACAGTGCAGATAATGCTTCAGTCACGTTGTGCAGAAGCATCATCTCTTGTGGGTAGTCTCTCTTACTCGTGACCTGCTTTACAGTTCAGAATAGCATACATCTAAAAAACCTCTCTTCCTTGTAGGACCTCCATTGGCATACATTACTGTAGGAGATTCTGATAACTTTAACTTTACAACTGTTGACACATCTCCCTCTTTTCCAGATGGGAAGAATATGCCTACACCCTCTTCAGGCTCTTTTTTTTTTTTTTTCCTTTATTCTTGAGCAGATGTGTTAGGTGTTCAGGATGCGATGAACAGAAAGTCAGTGCAGATGGAAGGTAGAACAATGAGTGGGGAACAAATCTTTGTCTAACACGGGTAAGTAAATCTGCAGGACTGATAAGTCTTTTTCACACTTCTCTAAAGAGAAAGAATTACTGAAAACTGAGTCATTAGAGAAATCTGCTTGTACGTTTGCAGCAAGCATGTGTGGATAGGTCTTGAATAGGTGTTTCTTCTTGGAGTGCTTGTTGGCCGTGCGAGGCTCCCTGTTTTCATTGCCTGCTCCCTTTTCACTCCACTGTTATTTTGCTGGTATTTAAATCCCACACATCCATGATTAAAAGAGGGAATGAGGTGCTTTCTCCCAGCAGACATATTAGGATAGGATTATTCCTCCTACTGCCTGTGTAGAAGATGAATGTGTTGCTGCTGAATCACTCTTTATAGGCACCATCAGGATCCTTGAGAAAGTATAGCTCTTCTCTCTGCCAAGATTTGACAGCAGGGGAGAAAGTAGCACCATCTTTTTCCTACCTTTTGACTTTCACTGTAGAGAGTAGATCTGACATATTTTTTTTCTTCAAAGTGATTTTAGTTCTTTCAGAGCCTGTACTTCAAATGTCATTGCTTCGCATGCAGTGAAACTGGCCAGCTGCATATCTTCTGCTGTTGATGCCATGTGACTATCTCTTAAAAGGGTCCTAAACATCACTGCACTGCAGGAGATGGATTCTGCAGAACTTGGGATCTCCCATTCCTGTTCCTTCAGAGCAGAGTAGCAATGAGCAGTCAGCAACCGGGGCTTGTGTGGAATTCCCTGTTCTGGACTGGAGTTTGTAACTGTGGGGAAAACTGTTCTGAAGCAATTGCCTTCTTGCATTGACTTTTAGTTAAGTTTCACTCTAAAAAAGAACAAGCCAGTTCATTTAAAGACAAGATGCCTAACCCTTCAGAATGCACTTCATAGGGAAAGTCTTAACCTGGCACAGGTACATGATCTGAAATGATTCTTCATCACTGTTCTGAACCCTTCTCACCTGGATGGTCCTTAAAGTGCCTACACCCCTCTTACAATCTGTTACTTAAAGCATCTATCAAAATGTTTCTTTCTAGTGTATCAGCTGCCAGTCTGCTTCTGTTTGAAGCCGTTGCTTGGGCAGTGGCATCAGCTAAAGTTGTGAGCACATCTGTTATTTGATCCAGCAGGCATGACCTTCAGAGACACTCTTGCATGGGATTGGCTGCACTTGGGAGAAGACAGGCGTCATTACTGATGTAATCTGAGTGCTTGCATATACCATTTTTATTACTCTGTTGTACTGGTAAAAGTCCCCTTTGGCTCTAAGGTTTGCTAATCAGACCATTTTACAGTCTGTTTGCTTTTCTATACAGACATAAAATTTCCCATCACAAACAATACACTGCTACTTAATACCTAGCTAATAAATTCAAATCAAATGCTTGCTCCAAAACCCAACATTTTGTTGATTATACTATTTGCTATAGTCAGTAGTCTTATGAATCTTCTCACCTCTTTTATGGGATTACTGCATATTTGTTAGCTGGGTCCCTAGACTGTATCTGCTTCTAATCACACATGGCAAGGGTTCAGAGGCTGATGCTGAGATCTCATTTTCTATAATAGCTTCAGAATTGCCCTCAGCTCAAGGTGATTAGGTGGCTGTGAATGCTAAGCAAGACAAAAATTGTCCTGGGATCTTTCTTTTGGGATAAAATCAATTTGTTGGTTGCAGAATCTCTGTTGGATTCATAAACTGTTGTGCTTTATTAATTTTTCACACTTTATTTTTGGCTGTGTGTATTCTTTCACATGGAAGAAGGCTGTCAGGGACTGAAAAGATTAACAAGGGGAAAACAGAAAGTCATCACTGTGAATGGACCCTAAAGCAAACCAGGCACTTTGAATACTTTAATGATAATGGTAGCTGAAGCCTAGTGAATCCAGGATAGTACTACAGGATCCTAAAACTGCTCTCCATCTAGAGCACAGGAAACTTGCTAGTGGTCCAGTTAGGAGAAAACATGAAGTCAAGTTTATTAAAAGAAAAATCAGTATGCTTTTATTTGAATTTTTAGCAGTGCTGCTTTACAGCTCAGTCTGTGAGTTTTCCCTAGAGGGCTGTGAGAGACTCTGCAGTTGTCGGAAAAAGTCAAAGCTGAGAAGGAAATGGGAGTTCAAAGTCTCAGACAAGCACAGCTCTCTGCTTTGTAATTGTGAAATGTTTTTAAAGAGAAGATAAACCTTGTTAGTATGTTACAAAAACTCATTGGCTAAATCTGACCTGTCAGAGACTCAGAGTCCTGCATTCCAGAGAGTATTACCTACAGGGACAACCACATGGAGATGAACTCAAGTTGGCACTATGGGAGGAAAGAAAACAGCTTAGTCCTCAGCAGGAGATGATGCCCATGCAAGAAGATGCTCTGTGTGTCAGGTAGTAGGAGGACCCGTGAGCAGAGCTGGTGCCACAAGTTGCTCTCACAGAGGGGGTTTCTCTCTCCAAAGCTTCCCTCTGGGCTGGAAGCAAGCCCTCACCAGTTCTATTGCTCACATTACAATTGTTTTCTTCTTGAAGCTTGTACCAGTGTTAGGCATAAAAGAGAACACAGGCTGTGTCCACACAGGATTTGGGCTTTTGAGAAGGGTTTTGTTTTTCAGTACCCATTTGTCCTTTATGGTCCTGCTGTACATGGATTCCTTTGCAGCATACCCTGTATTTTTAGGACCCTATGCAATGTAACAGGGTTTTTCTTTCCTCTCCCTTCCCCCTCAGCTTGTGACTTCTCCTGTACCTCAGTACATCCTTGCTTGTTATTACTTCCCAGACAAGGCTGACTATTCTCCTGTGTGTTTTGGGTCCTGCTTGATGCTTAAGACCACCCTTGACATCTTCATACCCCAGTAACTCTCTAAAGTTTTTGTGAATCTAAAAATAGTAATTGGAAGGAAATTTCAGAAACTTTCCTTTCAGAAATCTGCCTGAGGCTGTGGTATCTTCTTTAATACTCAACAAGCTAGATTTTCTGTTCCAAATGTATAGATTATTCTCTGTGCATCGGTGGAGGCAGCAAGTAGTATAACAATATGTACTTTATGAATAGAAGTGCATGTGCTGGCATCATTTTATTCCTTGGAATACCACCTTAGTCTGTGGTAAGTTGGACCTACATAAAGTATGAAGAGCTGCAGTAACTGGAAACACTGCATCTCCTTATTGAAAAATATTTCTGCAAGACTGTGTTTAATATTCCTTAAAAAGCACAATAAACATAAGAATTAAAGAGTAAAGCTCCTACTTCTGTGTCTTTAAAAAAAAAAAAAGTCAATTTCCAGAGTTGTGAGACTCTAAACTGCCTGTTCTTGTTATTGCTACTATGGCTTGATACTTGTGTTTTGGACTGTCACTTGGTAAAGCACAGGTTAGAGTCCAATGGCTTGAGGTGTGTGCAGCCACTTGTACCCTGAGCTTCTCTCCAACACCCTGAGATATTTTAAGGCAAGGGTTTTATTGCCATGTCCCATTAACATGTCACAGATGTATGCATAGCAAGAAAAGAAAGACATGAGAACCTGAAGAAACATTTACAACTTGGGTCCTGGGTTGGCAGCCTGTGAATGTCATAGTGGATGAGTAGTTTAGGACTCTAATATGACAGCAGAGAGCCAGGGCAGCTCATAGGCAACAACTCTTCCCATGTCTGAGTACTACAAGTAGCCTAAAGGGCATTGCCAGATTCTTGCCCGCTAGGCACATGGAGTTTAAAGAGTGAAATCTGTCATATTCCAAGTCTACCAGGAGGAGGAAATGTACAGGCTTTGCTCTATGAACAAATGACTGAGGACTTAATATGTGATGGCTTCAAATACTAAGGGGTGGGAAGACCTATACTTTTCTTTAATTTTTTTCCTGTTACTCTATTTACTAATTTGCTTGTAGGTGTGTGGAAGTCTTCTACATTTACTTCCATGCCGGCAGAGTTGAAGAGCCCTATGTCAGCATCACGAAGAAGAGGCAGATGCCCAAGGATGGGTACTCAGAAGAAATTGAGAAAGAAGTTGGGCAGGCTGAAGGCAAGCTGTGTACGCACAGGTCTGCGTTCAGCAGGGCGTCTGTGATCCAGGCGTTCCTTGGCTCAGCACCTCAGCTCACGCTCCAGCTCTACATCTGTGTCCTGCAGCAGGAAATCACGGCTGCCAGAAGTAGGTAGAGCTGTTGTTATCACCTCTGTATTTTGGAGGGAGGGAGAGGACAAAGGTCAGCAGTCAGGTGTAGCTGCCCTGGACAAGAACTGAACATATTGCAAATAGGTTTATCTCCTTGACAGCTTTTGATGGTGATGTTGCTCTCATGTTTATCTCTATCTGATCATGTTTTAGGTTATGACACTTCCAGTAGCGTGCTTGGGTTGCTATAAAAATACTAATTTGATAAAGGGGCCATTATGGCATGAGAGGGAGAGAGCTGGAGGGACTAAGCTGTCTTCATGAAGAGGAAAAAAATTATTTACCTCTGTTCCATTATGGGTTTTGAGCAAACTTTCTGGAAAATTCCTTGGGGTACAGTGTAGAGCATGTTTTGCCATGATACACTGAGGAAGTTGTACTTTCAGGAATGTGTTTTCAAAATTCGAGTGAGGGTATGAACTGTCTTTACTTGCATCAGACTCTGAATTTGGAATCAAAAGTCAGAACTCAATAAGCTGGTATGCAAATCTGGCCATCTCACCTCTGGACCCAAGCTGTTAAGCCTTCACCAAAGAGTGAAGCACCACATGGACTTAACAGGACACATCTCTCTTCCTTAGGGACTGCATTTTGCTTCATGATGTGCTTCAGCTCCTTGAAAAAAAAGAAAAAAAAAGAAAGCCTTTTGTTGCTGTCTGACTCTAAATGAAGAACCTACTCCAGCAGGTCATAGGACAATCAGCTTTTCGGTGAAAAAAAGAACTTTGGCACCTCTGTGAACTGGAGGAGTGTTTTCACTGAAATACAAAACAGCTCCTGAGAGGCCAGAGATCTTTACCAGCTTCACATCTAGGGAGGCTGAGGCTAGGGTGACACATTATGAATCTGATTGCTTTCTTCAGTTCTGATACCTTGATTGGTAGTGTACCAAGGTACACTAATAAATAATAAATAAATAAAATAAGTTTTTTTGAGAAACCTCTATAATAACATCAGGGTTCTCCCCTCAACTCAAGGAATGGAAAACTTCAGTATACCAAAGGATGAGTCAACACATAAGTCATAATATGTCAACATATATTATGATAAGTTAAGTTCTTTATACAAAAGTACTTGTTTAAGGTCATAGCAGTAGTTAGTTGAAAGACATTGCTCCTGACAGTATCCAAGTACTTCATAGCTAAGGTAGACACTTCAAACAACCATGGCATCTGTGACATGGGATGAGAAAAAAGCAGCTGAATCCTTTGCTGAGCAGTGCAATTAGCAAAGTGTTCAGTCACTTTACTGCAGATGGCATTTGCTTGAGAAAGGTCACCATTTTATTGAATTTCTTCCATTACTGGTGTTGACCTTACTGGTCATGATTGCCAAGGAGAAGTGCTGTGTTCCAGATGATTAGAGAATTGCATATCTAATAACGATTTATAACACCCTATTACTTTTGACTTCTATCAGTCACTGCTGAGATAAATGCTGAATCACAGACTGGTAAGTGACCTTCTGTGAGTGAAGTAAAGTTAAACAGAGATAAACTGGTTCATCAGGGAGTTCAGTGAGCCCACCAGCAAATGCAGTAGTCATCTCATGTCCCTCAGCAGGCATCTCCATAGCAAGTGAAATTCTAGAATATAGAAATTAAAATAAAAAAAAAAAGTGGTGTGTTGTTCTGTTTTGTTTTCTTAATCAGTGATTTAGGAACAATGTCAATGTCTATTAGAGCTCATTCATCAGAAGAAGAGTCCTAACCATATTCCTCATGTGTGTGTTTTACCTTCTGAGATACTGAAACTTTCTGCAATCTCTTTAGCCAGCTTATTGCTGTAGTAGTACCTGTTGTCCACCGGTATTATTCATCCTCCAGACTAAATGGGAATGATGCATAGCACAGTTTAAGTTTGGTGGTTTTTTATGTTTATACAGGGATTATGATGTACAGGGACATGACTTCATCCTATTGATCTTGCATCATCATCAAAGTAGTTTAACAGCCAGTCCAGCTCTTCTTCCATGCATCAGATGTCTTCAGCTTCCCTATTCTTTAACACTGGTCCTCCAAAGTGCACACTCTTTTTCCATTTGTCTCTGTTATAATTACCACTCTCTTCTTGTGTTTTGATTTCCACACTTTTTGTCTTGTCTCCATCTCAGTCTTTTATTTTTCTGGATTCCTACACTACTGTGTCTGTTACTCTGTGTAGATTCTGTTTGGTAAATGGTAATGAGGTCAGTATCACCTGTGTAACTAAAACTGTTGACCATCATGCTACATAGCATGGTTTGGCCCTCCCAGATCTGTTTGAAATTCAGTATTGCTTCCAGTATTAAATCCAACAGTTCTGAAAAGAACATGCATCCTTGCCTTGTCCTTTGTCAGCCAGAGCCATGCTGCATCTTTCTTGTGTATTTCATGGCATTCATTAATTTATCTCGATGTTTTCTTCTGGATGATCAGATTCTTGCCAGTGTCTGGCATTCTCCAAAATTGTCACTTCACTATCTACCAAGAACTTAAGATCAAGAGAACTAAAGAGAGTTGCAAAAGCAGGACAAACCTCTAGGTCAGTGATGAAAGACATAAAGCTTTGGTGACTGTTTAGCATGAAAGGTATAGAAATGCTATTTTATGAAATGCAACATTGGAAACCCACATGTAATAACCTAATCTGAGTCCTAGTTCTAAACATTCAGGTATCTCTTTGGTTACAGTGTAACTGGGAAGAAGTTCCTAACTTGTTACTGTATGAAAAGCCCAGTCTGACTTTATAATTGTCACTCCCAGAACAGACGCCAAGGTGTTCCTTGTGCATTTGGGCTTCACTCCATGCTGAATGCCTCAGCATCTGTCAGTATCATGCATTGCTTTAGATCCAGCTCTAACCTTGCTTTGAAGAGGTGGCTGGCATCAGGTTCGGGCCCATTTACATACTGTTGGGCAGCCATCAGAACCTCTTCACTTAAGTAATAACACCTGAAAAAGCACAAGGCCAGGATGTGCCCAAAAGACTCGAGTTAGTGTTAATTACAAAAACAGCTACATGGGGGTGTGGGGGATGTGTGACTTGGCCTCTTAACCTTGAAAAAGGGCCAGTTCTCAGTGTGCAGTATTGAATGTGGAAGATCTGCTTCCGTTAAGAGCAGTCTTTTTTTAAGTTAAGCTTTTGTGCCATTAATAGCAGTCAAGTTATAGCTGTAAGCGACACTTGAAAAAGATAAAATAATCTCAAAAGGCAGATTTTCTACCACATAAAAATAAAATTATTTTGCTGAATGAGAATTTTAAATGAGAATTTGTAGCAGTGACTGCCATCTTCAAGGTTTGGTTTTATGTTTGTTTTTTTTTTTTCTTCAATTTTCCAGTGTTCACAATGTCACTTTCCTAATGTTCATAACCGGGCTTTGTACATCTTAAGATCCTTTTGCAGTTGCTTCTACTCAACTCATGAAGCTCTGACCACAGAAAACTTTTCTCATTGTTTGAACAACATATTTTGAGCATTAATAGTTGTTTCTAAGTGTTGAAATTATATTTTAAGGAAAAAATAAATAAATTCTGAGTGTCTTGCCCTAAGTAACAAAATAAGAGCCCTTAGTTTTCAAGGGTTCTGATTATCAGTTTGGAAAACTATAGTATTTATGAAACCTGATGATTCTTCAGCTGAATGTAAGATTTCAGTAATAAGTATTTGTGATGTAGCTCTTCCAGAGCAGAATTCACTCTACTAACAATTTTTGAATTGGGAAGAACCAGGTCTTGAAAAGACTAAAGACATAAAAAAATGGACAAAGTATAACAGTGCCTCCCTGAAGTGAGTGTGGACCTCTGATTTGTTAGAAAAGTACAGCCTTCTGGAAGTAGGAAGGGTGAAGAGAAATGCCACATTTATATGGACTATTAGGGGATTTGGGACTGTTCCAGAGGAAGATACTTTGCTTTTTAGATTTTCACTTTTTTGCCATCTCAGGATGAGTGAAAGTGACAATTATGTCATCCTGCCACATTTCCCTTTGGGGTTGCTTCAAACCGTCATTCTCACAGACTTAAAAGTGATGTTTTAACTGAAGGTTTGGTGGCAGTACTGAGCTTTTGGGAAAGGAGCTTGGCTGGACTACTGTATTAAACCAGAGTCAGCGTGACCTGGTTTCTGTCAATGAAGAAATGCCTCTTTTGAAGGCTTGAGTTTTTCAGTGAAGTTTGAGATCAATGTAGAATCCCTAAAATGAAATCGGGCAATAAGATTAATATCTGAGCTTATCAAAGCAGAAAGCAAGCAGAGTTCCAAGACAGTAGCATCGTATCCCCGGTGGGTAGGCGTTTTTCTTTGTTTCTTTAACTCTGAGAATATTCTTTTGCTTCATTAGCTGCTGGAAGCTATTTGTTCTTTCACAGCTCTAGAGCCAGCAGAAAACTACAGGAAGGATTTTGTAAAGAGCCACAGGATATCAAGTGATATTCTTGACTGCACTTGCTTGCTCTTCTGCTTTCAGCCAACATTTTTCTGAGACATAACATTTAAAAATTCTCAGATCAAGTACAGTGCTGTAAGGAAGATGTTTAAAAACACCTATTAAAAATGTGTTAAACAAGCAAATAAATAACCGTTTTCAGAGAATACATCCACCACCAAACTGGCAAGTTAAAAATTACCATATAAAATGGCAAATGTTTTTCAGCGTACTCGGTGCTATTGGAAAATTAGAACTAAAAGCTTAATTCTTTTCCAAAATAATTTAGATGTGTTTGAGGATTGGAGGAGAGGTTAGCTAAAAGGATAGAGAAAATCCTGTTAGAAAGTTGTTAGGGATCTTAAAATATGTTTGTTTCATACTTTGAAATTATAACATTAATTAGGAAAAAAGAAAATTAATCATGGCTATATAGCTACAGCAAGGCAGAGAATCCATTTCATTTGTAAGGTTTTGACATGTAAATTATCTGAAGGATGCAGAAAGCAACTTCAGGTTGCTAAACATTGCAAAAGTAATTGGCATAATCAAGATCCCAACTGATTATCTTGTTTTAACTGCTGCAGTATAATGCCCTGTAGCATGACCAGTTAGCTTGATTAGTTTAATCAAAACTCTAAAAGAAACAACTCAGCAATTTTTACTGTGCTTTAAGATTGAATGTAAACGTATTGATTGAGGGTGCCTCAAATTAGTCCCCTAAATCAGCTATTCAGCCTGTTGGTAAAAATTAAGAAATTATGCAAATGCTAACAAAACCATGGGCAGTTAGCACTTCCGAACATCAAAGTACTTCTCACTGAATATTTATTCAATGCATCCAGAGTTCTTGTACATTTTTACCTCTTAATTTGACAAAGCAAGACTCCCTCCTGTAGTGCCAGAAAGCTTTTTCCCTATTGCATCTGGAGGGGATGCCAGGTTAACACCAGGCCTCTGCCTTCGCTTTCTGCAGAATTTAAATGCTGTGAAACCTTCACTTGAGGGATTCTGGGTAGATGGGAGATACTGAAAGTTGATGTGAATTTAAAGACATTTTTTAAAGGACGGTTGTTTTTCAATGCATTAAACAGGTGTATAAAGAAAACATATATAGGAAAACACAGTGTAGATGGGTAAGCAAATCTCTGTCTACACAGGCAGAGAAAGTGCAGATGGTTCTGGGTTTAAATTGCTTTGGCTTTCATTTTTGAGCTGCATCGCAGAGCTTTTCTGTGAGCTTAGACAATTTTCTTTTGACACAGAACTTCACAAACACTGAAGTAACTGTATGCCCAAGTTACTCCAAAATTTCAGCTTCTCTTGTTTTGCAGTTTTTCATCTGTACAGAGAAGGAGTAGCACCCCTGTGCCTTGTGGAGCACTGTCAGAATTTGAGAGCAAGTCAGATACTCTTATGATTGAGCTGTATAATTACCAAGGACAGTTTATGTACCAACAGCCCTCAGCAGGTGAAGGAGAAAGACACTTTTGACTGTTAAGTGCCTATTTTTTTCTTTCTAGCTAATAATTACTTGGAAAAGTTACAAATGGGGACCAAAAAAAGAGGTAGGGTTAGAGTAAGAACCCAGAAATGTATGCAAAGAGTTGCTTTTTTTTTGACTTTACACCTTGCTGGGAATCCCCAGAGGTGCTGTGGAGAAAACTACATCTGCACTACTCTGATGCAATGTCTTTAACTTCTGCTAAGCTGAAGGTTCTAATTTGTCTTTTCTCTTTGTAGGTATTTTTATGGTCCTTTCTCTCCTATCAATTGTATATGGCGCCTTACGCTGCAACATCCTGGCTATTAAGATCAAGTATGATGATTATGATGTCAACGTGAAACCAGCTGCCTACCTCTGCATATTCATGTGGAGAAGCTTTGAGATTGCTACACGAGTTACAGTGTTGGTCCTTTTCAGTTCAGTCCTTCAAATCTGGACTCTCCCCGTGGTGCTAGTGAATTTCTTTGTTTTTTTCTTCTACCCATGGATTCTCTTCTGGCAAAGCAAGTCCCCATTTCCTGAGAACATAGAGAAGGCATTGAGCAGGGTTGGCACTACCATCGTCTTGTGCCTTCTCACCTTCCTGTATGCTGGCATTAACATGTTCTGCTGGTCAGCAGTGCAGGTGAAGCTCAATGATCCTGACTTAATTAACAAATCCCAAAACTGGTACCGACTGACTGTGTATTACATGCTGCGATTCATCGAGAATGCATTCCTCCTGCTCATGTGGTACATCTATAAAACTGACATCTACCTTTATGTCTGTGCCCCATTGTTGGTCTTGCAGCTCCTGATAAGTTACTGCATGGCTGTCCTCTTCATGCTGGTATTCTACCAGTTCTGCCACCCATGCAAAAAGCTTTTCTCATCCAGCATTTCTGAAGGTTTGCTGTCCTGTTTCAAATTCCTTTGCTTTATTTGCAAGCCTCACAAGGCCACAATACTGGAAGACAAGGCAGAGGTGAAATCTCCCGAAAATACTGATGAAGCATGGAGCAGTAGCAAGACATTAGAGTCTCAAAAGGGGAATCCTCATCAAAATGTTTCTTCCAATGCATAGTACAACTGGAAGCAAGGAGGTGCCTTTGGAAGGTGGCAGATCACCTGCTGGGAATGTTGCATATCTTGGACATTGTGTCTTGTGGATTGGATTTCTTTCTTGCAGGTGTAGCACTGCATGATGACTGACAAGCCTACCTTTGTGGAAAACTTAGTGTATGAGTATGTGTATCTGTGTGTGTTTGTGTACAGAGAGCAATCATTGTTTGTAGGCTTCAGTTTCAGAGGTATTTTTGCACAGAGGTTTATTATCACGTGCTTATTTTGAAGTCATTATAGGAGACATCCTTCAGAAACTGGCCTGATGCTCATCTGACTCAGGAAATCTGAGGATGAAAGGAAATGCATTTTATCTCAGACAGGATGTCGTTATGGCATGCCACCCTAGCATGGAAACAGAGCATAGATCTTGACTATATATTGACTGTAACTGTGGTCTGCTTTGATAAAATTGCAGACTTTTTTACACTCTAATCAGTGTAATAAGATAATTCTCTCTGTGGTATTGGCCTTCTACAATGCACTGTATTCTAGGTTGCCAAGAAACGACCAATTAGCCAACACTAATACTGAAATGTGACTTACTGAAAACAGACAGAAGTGTTATTGGCTTTGCACTGTTTTACCCTTCATATTTGCTGCTTGTTAGTAAGGGAATTAAATTTAACACATTAATTGTGATGTTCTGGAATAGCTCATTTTCTCTGACATTATCATTTATCTAATAGTTTCTTTGTGATGTTTTGGTATTAGGATGGTGTTCACTTTATATAATCTAGAGTTTGGGTAGATAGTGTGAACTAGTCATAAAGGTCCAGAGCATATCTCCAGGGTGTAATTCAACCTGTCTTAAATGTCCTCTAAGGCAAGTGATATGAATCATTCTCTGAAGACCTATTACTCAGTGTTAACCAGATGCCTTGACAAATTGTTTTGACTATCTATCTCCCTCTTAGATGGCTGAAGAGGTGAGCACTACCCTGGTTGTCAGGGGATCAGTAGTACACCAAGAAACTCAGCGACATCTTATGTGGGGAGAGAAGACACTGAGTCCTTCTTTTTGAGGGCGTGGTATGTTATAGTTAGTTTAATATCAGTAGTTCAAAATGCTCTGTCTTCTTTACCTCAGAATATCACAAGCTTGCAATCTGAAAGAGGAAGTGGAAGTCCTTGACTTTTTCTTCTATGCACTAGATCACCACAAATAAAAAAGTTGCTGTATTTTCTAAGTTACTGAAAAAGCTTTAGGAGGTGAACACCCGAGAATTTAATGGCAATACACAAAACTAACTGTATTTTCAAAAATTAAGTGAAGGCTTTTTTTTGCACTTTGTTTGCTTAGCACCTTGCATTTCTTTGAGTATTACACATTATGACTGCTAGTGGAAGCAACTAATTCATGACCCAAAGCATCTGCTAGTGTCCTAAGCTTAGTCTCCATCCTGTTGCCATGAAGGATCAAAGTTCTTCAGTCGGGATGACATCAGCATCATTGTATTAGAACTGTCTCAATTTCATGTGTAAGGTAATTTATAATGAAATGTGTCACATGCAGTGCTGCAAAGAGCTAAGATGGTTTTATTTTTTTCTTTACTGCACTGTAAGTGAATGTCTTTGTACTTCAGTTTTATAATGGAGTTATGTTTTTTTTATTTTGCTTGATATATGTCTCTGTGGTATGTGTATGTAAATCTCATTAAATTATTGGTGGGTGATAATGGGAATTTTTGACCCAAGCTTGCCATGGGAATGTACCTCACATATCTGGGGAAGACACTAAACACCTCAGTTCTAATTTCTCTCTCTGAGGAGCATAGAATAGTGAAGTGACTCCTTGAAGACACTACAGTATTTATCTGTACTTCTCTGTGTAGAAGTACATTATAGTATTTGTCTGTACTTTTCTAGATGTAGAAGAGTATTTCAGATTTTTTTTTTCAATAGTGAGTTAAAGGAGCAAGTGAGAATGTAACCTTTGCTTCCAAACCTGCAGAGTCCAGCACATAGGGCCAAATGTTCAGCTGTTCTTAGCTAAAACTGAGTACATGATTTCATAGTTGGATACTTATCAATAATCAGGGAATTATGGTTGTTGCCTGTCTACAGATGTACCTAGGTCTGAAATGTTGGTCTTTGGGTGGGGAATTTTGAAAAAATGGCTTCATATGTAGAAGTACTTCCTATCTAAAGAGAGAGCTCTCAGATCCTTAAAGCAGACTTTGGACACTGTAAGTGATGGTGCAGCTGTGATTTTGCTATTTGGAAACAGCGGAAGCTTCACAAACCTCAGCCAGTAAAATGTTTGTGCTGCAGTGAAGTCAACAGTAGGGGTGTTACACAGCCAGGAGTCCAGGATGTATACATAGTAAGTACCATTTAACTTCACATACCAATGATGAAGACTATTGTATATGCATATTTTTAGAGTGTGCCATATTACTTCCTATTTTTATACTGATCTGAAGTGCATGCATAGGGAAGTGAACACTTAAATCACTGTTATGAGAGGGGGGGAAAAAAAAAATTGTTTGTATTACCATCATACAGTTTTGCCTTAGTTGTGCAGACTAACCAAATGCAGTTTAAACACTGTGTCATCACCAGGGCTGTTGCTTTCGTGGTGCCTCATGTGACAGCAGCACAGAGTGCAGATTAACTAACAATATTGCTGCTCTATGTATGTTTTCATCTAGTTGTGCTGCCATGGCCAGCAAGAAGAAGGTGTAAGAGGGCGCCATATAGACAAAGATATTCTGTTAAGACCAGTGTTTTAAAGGACATGCTTATTTTTCTAAATTGTGCTATAATGCTAGGAGAGGCAGTTTTTCTCAGTATGACAGAGAGTGTTTTAAGTACACCCAGTGGCTGCACTGAGATAATAGTATACAAGGGACTTACGTGCATGAAATAGTTATCAAGTTTACTGTGGTTTTACTCTCCTCTGTGAATGTTGGAGGCATATGTGATCAGTGGAAGGGTATAGGGCTCCTGTTAAAAACTTCACTCACTTGAGTAGTCCTGAGTCACACAAACAATTGCTCAGTAAGGATTATTCACATGTATAAGAGTATGCAAGATCTGATACATAGTTTTTCTTTTATATTTGTAAAACATCACAGATTAAAGCATTGAAACACTCTCTTAAGTTGTGTTGGTATCAGTTCTTAGTTTGCTGCTTTCAGAAATCCAAGGTAAAGGTTGTATAGCACACACTGTCATCTGTTACCATGCAGCAGAAGAAATGTTTCCAAGCACACCTGACAGGAATAATCTGTGATTGATTTGGAAGTTCATTACCTCAAACCAATGGTGCTTCCAATGCTGTTTAGCTGGTTTGAGTCTCAGCAGAAGATTTTGTAGGAGGCACGCAGTTTAAGAGACCAGTGTTATACAGAACAAGATCAGTACAGGTTATTTATTGCCAGGATGAGACTATTTAGTTGGCTTCCATTGGGAATCAGAAAAAAAAATTTCCTTATAAAGGACCTTTGAAATTCTTTTCTGCATACTTATTTCATGGTCATCTGGAACAACCATGTGGTTGTCTCTGACCTTGGGAATAGCTAGAAAAGTCCATACTGGAGGTACATGAATGCAAAAAACCTTTGTAACACATTGAAGTGCTTGTAAATTTATATATATATATGTGTGTGTTTGTTGTTTTATAAATACAGGTGTAAATAGATATATTGTAACAAGTTGTAACCTGCACATCACTTAAATGAGGAGTAGTGAGAAAGGATTTTAGAAGTCCTGGTGGTGATGGACACCACTATCTGCCAGTATGATCTGTATTCCCTAAAACAAGTATCTTTTCCTGAAGACATTCTTTTTAGTCTCAAGGGATGATTTGTAAATTAGTAGCCAGCGTATATAATTTATTTTTTTTAAAATCAAATGTAGATTAAAACCTCAGTGAAAAATTTCAAGAGTTAGGCACAATGTTGGTAACTTCTGTTTTCAACATGGTTTCTTAAAGAAAAGCTGATGTGACCACACTGTTTCTGTGTCAGCCCCGTTCTCCCCAGAACATATCAAACTCATTGAACTTATTAAAACTAATTTTTTCTGAGGGCAGATACCTGCGGAAATAAAACAGGTTTATACAAGCTTTTTGAAGAATATCAGCTTGAAGGAGGAAAATATGGAAATTGATAAAATGATCCTACTGAAAAGAAAGGTTTCAACATGACCTTCTTACTGACCACCTAGCAAGCCAAGCAGTCAGCAGGCTTTAGGTGTTCTAAACCTCTACATCACTCAGCCATCCACATACCTGCTGCTTCTTGCCCTTAGCACGAAAGAGGACTGGAAGTTGTGGGGATGAAGAGATACAGAGGGAAAGAGGAAGAGGACGTCATAAAGTCACGGGAGATAACAGGAGTCACTTCAGTTTAAAGGTTGCAGTATGGACTCTGCAGGACATTATGCTTTTTATATTGTTGCACTGATTGCAGAACAACTTATTTAAGTTTCTAACTATTCTAATAAAAGACAGGGTGTTGTTAGTCTTGAAAAATGTATGGCAACTAAAGTGACCCCTTTTTAAAAAAGATTTATTTGCAAGCCAATCTGATGAGATTGGCAGCCTGGTTTACAACCAGTGAATTCTTGGCATTGACAAACTGTAATCTATTTTTTAAAAGAAATGAAGAAAGAATGGAGGAATTTTTTTTTAATTTATTTATTTATTTCCCAGTAGTTCATATAATTTTTTCCCCACCACAGCTGATAATGCTAAACGATTTTTATTACTTCCTGACTATTTGAATGGCTTATGTACAGAAGAAAACAGAATTTTGAACTGATATTTGAGATATTTGCAAGCCAAGCATCATAGTGGATATTTATAATCCCATATTTTAAAATCCAGTTGAGGTGACTGCCTCAAATCACAGAAACGTGAATATATAATAATTTGGCAGAGATGGAAAGTTTGATTCACTGGAGACAGAAGACCTGAAAAGTAAGAGGTGTTAAGGATTACATTTCTTACTGACCAAGAACAATAAGTATAAAATACCTGCTAGGTCTCAGGTTCACTCCAAAACTAAAGTCAAAATTAAAGGTAAGTACTTCAAAATAGCAATGGGCAAGTTTACTGAATCTCTCCCTTAAAGGAAGGGCAGCTTCATATTCTGGAAAAAAAAAAAAAAGAAAGTTTTACCGTTTTTAGATTTCTCAGAGCCATAAGGAAAACCTCTTGCCACTGAAATTAAGTTTTGCAGAAATCGAGTGTCTGTATCCAGGTATGAAAATTTTGCCTTTCAGGGGTGAAATTCAGATGTGAACACTTCTGTGGGTAAAGGCTTCTAATCACAGGCTAGCATTAATGGGTAAAAGCATCTCAGCAGGGGATGGATGCTAATTAGTTGAATGTTGCTTACTGAGAGCCTTCTGGAATAACATTACAGTTGAAACTTTTTTGCCTTGAAGGTGAGACCTGATATAATGAACTGGAAACAGCCTATTTCAAGACACATGTTCTGTGCTTTCATGTTCATAATTGCTTGAGTTCCTATTTTGACAGAGCAAACAAAGTGACAGGGAATAAATGTTACATATTTTAACTTCTGAAAGTTCTTTCACCAGCTAGTCTTTTCATCTGACTAATGTTCCCTGTCAGTACCGAGCTTTAATCAGACAATGATATTTTCAGGAAAATGATCAGGGATGGATTCAGATGGAGAACTGTTATGGTTTAACCCCAGCTGGCAGCTAAGCACCATGCAGCTACTTGCTCACCCCCCTACACCCCAAAGTGGGATGGGGAGGAGAACTGGGGGGAGGGGGGAAAGCTTAAAACTCATGGCTTGAGATAAAAGCAGTTTAATAACTAAAATTTAGAAATAGTAATAATTTTTTAGGAAAAAAAAAGATAGTAATGAAAATGAATCCAGCAAAATTAGAGAGAGAAATAAAACCCAAGAAAAGATACGTGATGCACTTGCTCACCACCTGCTACCTGATGCCTAAGCAGTGATCTGCCCCTCTCAGCCAACTCTGCACAGTTTATATACTGAGCATGATGTTCTGTGGTATGGAATATCCCTTTGACTGGTTTGGGTCAGCTGTTCTGGCTGTGCTCCCCCCCAGCTTTTTGTGCTCTTCCTCACTGGCAGAGTGTGGGAAACTGAAAATTCCTTAACCTGGGGTAAGTGCTACATAGCAACAACTAAAAACATAGGTGTGTTATCAACATTGTTCTCATACTAAATCCAAAACACAGTACTGTACTGGCTACTAGGAAGAAAACTCTATCCCTGCTGAAACCAGGACAAGAGTGATGCCAGAGGAAGTCAAGGTGAAGATGAATTTACACGCGGCTTCTTGAGTGGGAGCTAAATATCAAAATAGTATCAAACAGCACCTTACAGATGAAGTGCCACTGTTGCATTTTGTTGTCTTTATGCATGGATTTGTCAGTTCTTGTAAATCTGCATTGTAGCAAGATGTGTGCTACACTCAGCAGTTAACAAAGGAAAGGTGCTTGAAATTGCTTTAGTAGAATGGAAAGGAAATTTTCAAAAAGGAGCAGCATCAACTTTTGAACTACAAGGAAAGCAAGTGAGACTTAAAACCACAGAGTAATTAGGTGTTTCTTAAATACTTTCTTTTTTAAGTGTGTTCATGGATTATTGTGGGCTTCCCCTACACACACTTTCTTGTTTTTTAAACAAGGAGAAAAAAAGACCAAACATAAGAAAAAGAAATATTTTATGGGAAGAAAAAATAGAATGTCACTGCAAACCTACAAGTGGGGCAACTCAGAAACATGTTGAATTGAGGGTGCACTTAGATTCATCCACTAGTGCTCTCTCAGGTGCATGGTGCAAGCTGCGGTAAGGAGTCTTGGTGCAGCCAGGCAGTATACCCAGCCTCAGAATTCAAGCAGGTTTACCTGATCTAGACATGGCCTCATTCTAAAAAAAAATTATCTTTCTTTGTTGTTTGTTTTAATATCAGCATAGTATTATTAATTATATACATTGCTTTGAGGTACACACATTAGTTTTGATTCTGCATCTCAGCACAAATAAGTAATTTTCATGCTTGTGGTCAGAACAGAAACATTACCACTGACATAATATGGGCAGTTTGTGCTGATTTCATGTTCTTTACGCATGTACAGAAAAACAATGACCTGTTCAATATATCAGAGAGTTTTTTAACATCACGTGGTGACTGGTTCCTGTTTGGATCATGTTTTCTTCATCAGCTGACAAGATGTGATGCCCTAAAAAAATCAGTGCCCTTTACAGAAAGATAAAATACAATCAATTGGAGAAACAGAAGACCTTGCACATACTAAGTCTTATTTATGGTGATTTGTCTGTGTACATCAGAAATGAACCACACTTCTTCAGACTAAGAGGAAAGTGAAAACATTGCAGGGGAGACAGGTTATCAGGTGGCAACAGGCAAGGAATGTAAGAAGTGACAAATTACTTCTGCCTTGCCGTGGAATATGGAACTCAGTAATGATGCTGATGTTGTGCCATAAAGATTGATAGTAAGGCAAATTCAGGGAAGCCTAAAGAGTGCTGTAGGACTAACTTATCAAATGGCTCAACTGCCAATCACACCTGACTCCTCAGCATAATTCCCCATTGGCACAAAATGAAATGGAAGCCCCCAAAGGCCCCAGCCAGGAATCCATTAGTGAACACCTATAAATCACTTGTCCTATAGCAATCAAGGGCTTATGTGTGTAAGCTGCTATCTTAATAAACCATACATCACTGTTCTTCCCAGGGTACAACAGCAAATGAGCAGTTGTCTCTTCAAGCAAGAAAATAAAAAAATATGGCAAGGGAAAGGGAAGATTTACTAAGGAGAGATCTAAAAAAACCACAAACTCTCTATGGTCTTGTCACTCGTTGAGAAGCATATCACTTATTCACAAGAAATTCCAGCGTACTAGAAAATGAAATGTAATTTTAGCTTGTGTAAGAGCATATCTGTATGGAAAAAAAAATACTGACAAAGGATTGGAGTATAATTTGGCAGACTCTCCCTGTCAGGTAGCAAAAGTCTCAGTAAAGTGGAGTTGTGCCCCAGAATACATAAGAAAATGTTGCAGGTCACTGTAATTAGAAGTAAAAAGCTCTGATTTTGATTCTAGGTGAATGCATCTCCCTTAGCTTTGGCAGAAAACTGTGTGGGAGAGGACCTCTAAACCCAACTGAGAATGAACTGAGGTACCTCCAGCCTATTGCTACTCCCACGCAAGCCTGAGCAGTGAAAAACAGCAGAATATCATTAAACCATCAAACATTATATTAAAAGATCATAAAAGCAAGAAAGAGAATGAATAAATAAAATCATGGAAATTGTTTTCCCCAGTGTATTCACTCATTTTAATTTCATTTTTAATAGTGGTTTCTCTGAAAGTGCTAAAAATGTATCATAGGAGGGAGGGATAAAATGCCATAAACAGTCTCACAACAGGAGGCTTCAGTAGCTATTAATCCAATGGTAATTCAGCCTGGAAGCAAGTCATCCCAGTTCATTTGCTTATATGTGTCATTTGTGTCTTTGTTAAGTTTACCAAAGAGATGGATGCCTCTGAGCTTCTCCAAAGTGTAACTTAAACCAGGTGGGGATTTGCAAGCTACTTTCAAACAGCTGTCCAAGTTTTCAGGGCAAATGCAGAAATAAAAAAAGCTTTATTGTGACGAGTGAAGGGAAGCATGAAAGTCCAGTGATTGTGTGGCTGGAGCAGTGTAGTTTTATATTAAGAGACAGTTTAAATATGATTTAGCATCATGTAGCTTCATGCTGAATCTTGTCACAAGGATGAACCACATTTTAGTAATCTCATTGAAGAAAAATTTTTAGGCAAAAGCTTTAAGCAAAAGCCTGTTCCTTCGTGCCACAGGTCATTGTATCATGTTATCTTGCTAATACATGTCTATTAAACATGACATCATTCTTCAGTATTTCCCCTATTGCTATTGCTGAAAACTAAAAGTCCTTGATAAGAGCAGGACTGAGCCAGAGACTGTATCTGTCAGGTGTTTGGTCGTGCACAGGCATCTGCTAACTGAACTGGGTCACCCTGTTACTCCACGTTGAGGACTGGGAGAGACAATCAGCAAAAAACTGCATGCCTTTGTATTTTATCAGACAAAATGCAGCAATGTAAAGTCACACATACCTGTGTAGTCAGGATGTAGGCACTAAGGTTTTAACACCTGGGTAGCAGTGCATGAAGGACAATACTGAAATACTTCTGTGGCAGTGTAGTTATACTGAAGGCATTTCTTTCACTGCTGTTAACACAGACACTAAGACACCCAGCCAGTCAACAGATAAAGCTGTAGCAGTCCACGGTGCAGGTTTAGCTCAGACCTGGGATTACAGATCCTTCTGCAAAGTGGCAGCTTTTGGGTGCATGTGCATGCTCCAAAGCTGCTTCCCAGTATTATATCATAACATGCTGCCAGGAAGGTCATGGATCCAACTCTAGGCACTGTGCAAATGCAGTCAAAAGACATACTTTTTTTCAAAAACTGTTTTTCAAAATCAAGGGTGAGAGACAGGTGATAGATGTGAAGTAATAGAGAAATCCTAGCACAAGGCAGCTGGCCTCTCTAACACCAGAAGACTTGTGAGGAGTCAAGTCTGTTAGATTTTCAGATCCATCAGGTAGCATATAGATGCAACAATCAGCAGTGGGCCATGTGAGTGGGAGCTGGTATCCTGAGGGAAACAGTGAGGAAGTGGCATTTTTATTTAAAAGATTAAAAAAAAACTCTGCTGCATGGAGTTTGTAGGCCATAGTAGCTGGTGAATTGACATTATGCTGATATTTTACTTAAGCTAATATTTAACACCATTCTTGTTGCTGATTTGTTATCACCTAAAATATTTTCCCATGGAAATCCTGATCCCTGAATCGTAAATTAACATTTAATACAAAATGTAAACTTAACATTTAGTGACAGTGGGTTTGTTTTCTTCCTCAGCTTTCACAGGTCTCTTAGAAAAATTTCACAGACTCCCCAGTGTTTTTAGAAATACTGGATGTAGCCTAACAAATGGATATCTTTAAGGTCCCTTCCAACTCAAGCCATTCTATGATTCTATGACCCTATGAAATGCGCCCCAGCAGACACCTAAGGAAAACCTGCCTTGTCCCTAACCACTGCCCACCACTCTGCATGCTACAACAGGATTCCCTGGGGAGCAGAACAACAAGATCTCTCCCCAAACAAAAGCACAGGAGACTGACTGTCAGAATCGGTCCAGAGACTGCTGGCAAAGGGCAATGTGTGCAGACCCACAGACATCTTGCTCCCCAGTGGATGGCCCAGTCCCCTAACACCATCTGAGCAGACCTCTCCTCTCATGCCTTTTTAAATCAACTCCTCTTTGCACACTCTGGGTCACAAGGTGGTAAAGCTCACCTACAGCAGACTGTAAAGCACCTCTAATTGTGAAAGTGATGATGCAAATGTGTGTCAGGGGTGCTACAGCTCTAGTGGATCCTATTTGGAAGCATGGAGGGGTGCTAATGGATCTCTGCAGTTCCTCTCCCAGACTGTGATCATGAGCTGCTAATTAGAAATGGGATTTGACAGCCCAGCACTGAAAGAGAGAGGAAAAAATAGAAAAGAGATTTTGAACAGGGAGGCGATTGAAAAGGGGACACGGAGGCAGCTGCATAGGGCGGGAAGGTCTGGGACAGAATGGGCACGTCTCCTTCATCTCCATAAGAGATGTGGGGTGCTGCGCCTGGGCCGGTGCTGCCCAGCGGGGGGCATTGCCGAGCCGTCTGCTCCAGCACGCAGCTGGTGAACCACCGGCTTCCCCGGAGCTCCAGCTTGACTGACGGAATTTCAGTTCGGTAGGTCTGAGTTGAAAGTCTTCTAGGCGATGCATGATAAGCGCACAGGTGAAAACGGCTCTCCCTCTCACGTCTTTCGAGATGTTTACTTCAGTCGGTAATGGATGGCAAACAGCTTCTGGCAAGATTCCTCTCTCCAGGCAGAGAAGAATTACCCTGGGCTGTGTAAAAGTAGTGGATCTGAAGCCATGAGAAGAGAGGTCTAGCTACACAGTGAGAAGCAAATAGATGGGTAGTTGTCTTCCAGTCCCAGAGCCAGAATAGCAGATCATAAAGCCTGGCACCCTGCCAAAAGGCTGCAAGCTGGGCTTGTTCTCCCTCAGTCCCACATGAAAGGAGGTTATTTTGGCCTCTGCCTCCCTGCACACGAGCTTATGCTATCCTAACTTTACTCCAGCTCTACTTGCAAACTACTGCCAGCACTAAAATTTCTATCTGTACTTAGGGTACATAGCTGGTGGTGTTTTTTCTTTCCCATAACAGAGCAGTGTGCAGCCATTTTGGCCTGTTGTGTGATAGTGTCACTGGACGTCAAACTGAGGTGGTGGGATAGCTAACTTACCTAGCTAACGCCATATCTTTAAGCTATATCTTTTGAGCATTGCCTGAATTAAATATT
>WTSP01005218.1:108828-127127 GCA_025331215.1 Actenoides lindsayi
ATTGTGCATCTCTTGTCTTTCGTGGGTTTTATTTCTCTTTTTTTATTATCTTCCTTTTCATTATGATTATTACTATAATATTTTCGTTTATTTAATTACTAAACTATTCTTGTCTCAACCTACAAGTTTTACTTTTCTTTCAATTCTCCTCCCTATCCCACCATGGCAGGGAAGAATGAGCAAGTGGCTTTGTGGTGCTCAGTTGCCAGCTGAGGTTAAACCATGACACCTACAAAATCCCAGATTTCTGCTACTGCCTGCTTCATGAAAATGGCAGAAATCAGAGAGAATACACAAAAAAAATCCCACAAAGCTTTTAAAATAAAAATCAGAACAAAAGTCCCAAGGTGTAGAGTAGTGGCTCAGTCTTTCCATCCTCTCTTCCTAAGTCTACACCATCATTTATTGTAACCTTCTGGAGAGAAAAAAATGGAAGTATTCTCATTTTTTTCTCTGAAAAGGCAAGGTCTTAATGGAGGCAAAATCTTCAGTACTGTTTTGCTAATGAAAGTGAATTGCTTTTCTTCACTGAGAATTCCTATGGAAAACAGAACGCAATTTCCCCGATACCTCTAAATTATGCTGTTAGATACTATAGAGGCTGCTTCAGTCTAGAACTGGAAAAGAAACACAGAATTTTGTTTCTGTCCAGCAATCTCTGCTGAGAGTCTCCTCTGTATTCATTATAGCCTGTTCTTATTTGTTCTCTGCCATAAGACACATGTAATTGCAAGTCAGCAGCATAGATTTTTTTTTTTTTTTTTTAAATAAATCAATCAAGTCAGCGGTGGTACCATATAACCAGAGATATAGCATCTATATTTAGTAAAGGGTGATCCAGACATATAGACCTGCTAGCCCTGACAGAATTCAAGGCTGAAGAGGTTCTGATGTGTAAAAGCTTGGGGGGAGAATGGAAAAAGGGTCGAAAGGTGTCTTGGGTTTAGCAGAAGCTGATGGATCTAATACAGGCATTTGCTAAGGTAATTGATTTTCTAAACAAGTGCAGTGCCTTATATTCTACCTGTGCAGACAAAATATTTGAGACAGCACCACAGAGGAAATCTATGAGACTGGGAAAGCTGAAGGTTAGTGGAGGAGCTAAGAGACAAACAAGGGACTAGCTAAGAGCAAAGTAATGATAACAAGGTGTCCTGGAAGGGGAACTCACCACGAGAAGTCTTCACCCTATTCCCAATAATATTGCTGGATACAAATTCTACTGTTGATTTCCAGACTGAACTGAAACAACCGCACATTACAGAGCTGTAAGGAGTGTTGGAGAAGTTACCTGCATACAGTATTTCAGTGTTATTCACAATGACAGTAGCTCACCCTTCTGGGAAGAGGAGGAGGAACATAAAGCCTTAAACAAAAAATAGGATAGAAGTACCAGGCTCTAGAGAAAATACCTGCATTGTCATACATCTAGTGATTAACAGTAATTGTCAGCCAGAATGAGACATAAGACATGTCCGAGCCACCAGTTGAAGTCCATATCTACTCTGGTACATTCCGGCAGGATCAGTTTGAATTGGATCTCGGCCATGACTATTAGCGTGACCAGAAAAATGGAAATGGACCAAACAGCAGAAAGAAATACAAGGTGAAAAGGTAGAGATCTTCTGTCTTTAATATATCTGTAGATAAATAGCAGGGAAAAACAGAGTCATTAAAGCCAAACAGTATTATTGGCATGTGAGCAAACAAATACAAATTGATGTTAAGAAAGTGCATCTGGAAATGAAAACAAAGCTTCTGAACAGCAGAGGAACAAGGTTCAGCAATAGTTGTGTTTTTTCAGTAGTTATGGGAAGCAGGAAGGGAATCTCAGCTACTTTTAAAGAGGTTATTTAAATCTTAAAGGGGATTACAACTGAGACTGTGGGGAAACCAACATGATGACCTAGTATATATCCTGCCTTCTGCATTAGGTTTATTTTAGTTCTGCAAAGCAATGAATCCTTCCTGTTCTTTGTACAGAGCATCTCTTCTTTGTCAAGAGAGACAAGAGGATTGTTAGAGTCCTGTGTTAGTGATCTTACCTTTAGCCACTGCAACAGTTAATTGTAATCACATCACATGGGGTCTGATCTTGGGTGGTTTTGAAACCCTCCAACTCACATGTAAAAAAATTGCATTTCCAGTAATTAATCCAAGGGACTTGCTACTAAGAGGCTTCCTTTAACATGAGCACATCTTCCAGAAACAAACACCTGAAAACTATACAACTCTAACAGCCGCTCTGTCACTACACAACTTCTCCTTGGTTTTGGCCTTTTATAACACATCTAGTTACGCTGTAAATGTACTTGGACCTGCACAAAACAGCACATGCAGACAATCAAACAGCAAACCAAGAAGAAGGAAGACACTACTGTTCAAGTGTTGCCCTTCCTGCCTCACGTGAAAGGTGGCAGTGTCTACTAGTTCTCTACTAGGTTGTGAAGAGGAGGAAAAGCTGCAGAAAATGCAGTCAAACATGTTGGTCTCAGCGTTACATGAGGTTAACCCTGGGCATGTATTGAAATAATCATAAAACATCAACAGTCAAATTTATTGCTTTGGTTTGGGGTTTTTTTGAGGTTTTTTGGGTTTTTGGTTTTGTTTTTTAATTACCCTGACATAAACTGGGAGAAGCTACTGTAAGATGGCACAGAGATTACTCCCACAGCAAGCAAGGAGTAGGGAGAACTGCCTGCACAGAGAGACCACGGCTCGTAACCACAGTAAGCAGCTTGGTAGTTCCTTGTTAAGAGAATTGCAAACCATGTTGAGTGCTTCCGTTGCTGTAAATATAAGTCCTGTCTAATTTTGAGAATCACAGCAGCAGCTGAACTGCTGTCACCCAAGATCTGTTCAGGTATTCAGTGGAGGAAGGAGACATCCTAGACAAGTTGCTGCAAAGAAGCAAATTCAATGTATGCATCAGAAAACCTCAAGCTGTGGGAAGAGACAATACTCATGTCTACCTGGGCCACAGTCCAATGGGTTGGATGGCACAAGGACAGAGAATCCACAGAGGGAAGTCAAGCACTGCTTAAGTTCCTGCTGTCACCAGAAGCCTGCATGAGGTGCTCTGACAAAGCTGGTGCACCGAACTGTGGATAGCAGGAGCCCTGGAGTGCCAGACAAGCATTTTTTTTTGTGGTATGGCTTAAAAAACAGCCAAAGAAAGCATGTGCTGTTCACTGGGAAAAGGGAAGATAACAGTATTATCCTTGCAGATCAAGGTCCACTTCTCTGCCATGGGACTTGTTATGAATCACCTACTGATCTGATGGGCTTCTGCAGGCTGGAGTTTTCTAAACATCAATTAAGATCTTGAAGATGGGAATACCAACCATCAGTTCTCTATCTCCCCTCTATGGTTACTGCAAAGATAAGTACCTGAAAAGACTGTGAGGTACCCAGATGTTATGATATTAATAACGTAGATTGACAGAAATTGGTCATCCTTTTGAATGTGGCCTTGACAACCGATAGATAAATGAAGTATCTATGTAAGGCCTGCTTTATTTCTGTTGAAAAGCAAGATGAAAAAGGTAAATCTTTGAAGCACGCTAATCTTCTCTAATTAGCCATATTTCTCTTTAGTACTTTCCATCCTCCCACTACCAACTCCTGTGTGCTCAAGCAGTTGTCCTTACAAGAAAGAAACGTGATTTCAACCACACTGTCCCTACTTGCATCCCTGTCACAGCTGCAATGAACAAAAGGCTGATGAACGAGGAAAAGCCGAGGGTATCCATTAACCTCTTCAACAAAGAACATTTAACACTAGATTTTATTAGGGAGAGTACGATAGCTCAAGAGTTAGCACTCCTTCCTACAACATTTAATTAGATTGTGATCAACAGCCTTCATATATTTACCCAACAATGACTAAATTAGCCAGTGCTTCTCTGAAGAGAGTTCTTGAACTGCTTGTTTATAGTTCCCTGAAAATATCACCTCAGCACAAGCCAAAAAGGCGACTTCAGAAAATATTCAAAAAGGAATCAAGAAAAAGCAGGAGATGTTACTATGTTACAATTCTGGGCCCATTTTCGCCTCTGAGATGCCAACTTCTTCCCTTCATTTGCAATACAGACATGAAAGAGCTAGAAAAGTTTCAGACAACAGAAAGCAACAAAAACTATCAGCCAAATGACAGACCTGGAGAACTTAAACAGGCTAGAATTCCTCAGCCTGGAAAAAGGAGATGACTGAAGTGGTTTTTAATATGGGAATATGAAATTATGACCTGCAGGGAAAAGGTGGTAATTTTTTTTCGTAAGTCAAAACATAGAAGTTCACAGTAGTCATCTGATAACTTTTAAAACACAATTGTTTCTCAAATGATAGTTATTAAATTGTGACACTCGCATCCACAAAATGTCATGGAAGTACAAAGGATTCCAAAAGTAATGAGAAAAAAAACCCAAACAACTTGAAAGAAAGGTCCATTGAAAACTATTAAACAAGATGATGCTGATAGAACTTCTATCTCAGGAAGTTCCTCTGCTACAAATTGCTGGAAATTGGGATATAATACTACCAAGGAATGGATCACTTCCTATACACTCTGTTCTTACAGGTTTTTTTATTTTTTATTTTAAAAAAAGCCCCAACCAAACAAACAAAAAAAAACCCAACAAAAAAAAGACTACTAGCAGACATCAGAGCTTCCTGGTGTGATCTGGTACAATCATTCAATATTTGAATGGTGCCAACTATTTTGGAAGCCAGCAAGGATATTTACATTCATTTACTGCACAAAACTGATTAATATTAATCGAGTTGCACCATGAAACTTCTCCCTCAGTCTCCAATTTGTGATACAGCTACTACATGGAGGGTGTCATTACAAGACTGCAAATGATATGAGCCACCACCAACTGTCCAGATTGTTGTCCTAGCTGGTTACCATTCAAAGTCTCCACCTTATGTCATTGCTGAATTTTTATTACTTAGATGTTCAGTTCTGTTACTACAGCCATATGCCTTGTATCGGCAAGAACAACTGAAGAAGTCTTCAGTGTTAGTTGTACCATTAATAACATCAGAAAGTGCAATGAGGTTCATCCAAATGAAAGACCCCATTCACATATGATGTTTTTTGAAAGTCAAAATAGATAGCTGTATGTAAAGATGTGTAGCTTGTCTGCTAGCTGAGGTTAAATATTAAGGGAATGCTGAAAATAACAGTAATGAGAGGCAGAGTATTTTTAAGGCTTATGGCTGAATTATCCCAGGAGGGAAAACAAAACATAACAAGGCACCAAAGTGTGCTGGTTTATCTATCAGTTCATCCAAATGATAAGACTACATAATCTTTGCTTCTTGCTTTCATTCGGGCTTGTATGTCATGATTTTAGCATTCACAAGATCATTCAGGCTTACAGAAGCCTCATGCAATATTAAAATGTTTATGCAACCCCTTTCTGAGTTTTAAGCAGCAACAACAAGTTCTGAGTGGGCAGAGAACAAGAAAAAAATAGGTTCCACATCTCAGGAGAAAACCCTACTCCAGTCAAACAATGGTCTCTGAGCCATCTTATGATCAATCAGAGCAGTAATTTTTGCGTCAATTAGCGCCGTTTGCATTCCACCACTTTTACTCTCATGGCATGTGTTTTGAAGTTGCTTCTGGGCTCAGATGCACCAACAAGCTAAAAGAACACACTTTTATTTCAAGAAGTTGTCTCTTCAAAATAATTTTGTCCCTACAAGTAAAGCATTCAAACTACCTATCACAACACAAAGATTAATATACCTAAAAAAGCGTGCCACATTCATCTAAGTGGCATTATACAGAACCACTTGATCCTCAATGAGATGTAAGTGCTATAAGCAGCACGCTTCAGAGAAAATGGAGAAGACCTCCACTTCACTGTATCTTGGCTTAGCAGCATGAATTGCTTCACAGCAAACTATCAGCAGAGTCAAAATGAAAAAAAGGCAGAAAAGAGTCCTGCTTAATATGAAGGGACTGTGATGTTAAGAGGACCAGCTTGCTGATATACACAGATGGAATGGGACAGTTTCAGAAGGACAGAGGGCTGAAACAAAAGAATGAGATAAACAGAGCCCTACAGAAAAGTGGAACACCTGTACCTTCTGGAGGTTCCATGGCGAGGTCTGTACTCCTCACACACACACTTAAGTACTGGACCACAACTCAGATGGAAGCAGATCCTTATGCCATGCAGCTGTCATCAGTATAGTACTTTTCTGGTCTGCTCTACTACAGAAATGCTCCATTTACACGGCATGCAAAGCTCAAGCCTTGGTTCCCAGCTCACATCTGGCTCTTGCAGTTAACTGTAGTTTTGTCAGAGCAAAGAAGTCGAGCTCAGTCATAGGCTGAAGTTATCTACACAAGGGACTGAACGATCCCATCTTTTCACCGTTGCATACCACTTCGCAGCATACTTTATTGACGTGGTGAAGCTAGATCCTAATACCAGTCTGGACAATAGCCGATAAATTCTTTCTCTGCCTACACTTCCGTCAGCTCTTTTTAGGGTATTTTCTCATTAACTGTAAGTTAAACATCTTACTGTGTGTTTACCATTAAAGATTTAGAACTCGAATAAAGCCAAGCTGAAAAATTCATGCTTGGCACTTGGTTTGACCATCCCTCACACAGCTGCTGACACGCTTGACTGGGAGCCCTCTGATGAGCATGATGAGCTGCATATGCACTAGCGAACACCCTGCAGGCACCCCAGGGCTGAGCAGCAATGCTCAAAATGCCACTTTAACAAGGCACCAGAAAACTGTTTAATCCCACACTGCAGCCTTCCCAGACGAACACAAGGAGGCTTCAATTCCTTTTCCCTTTTTTTTTCCAAATGACCTTAAAAAAGGTCTTATCCTTTACAACAGCAGAGTTTACATCCGTCAATCACAGTCTGGAAAGCATGAGTTTGCAACCTCCTAACCGCACGGTGCTCGTTACAAACATGCCACAAAACATGGTTTGCCGAATCCCAGGCAGTCACATGCCTGCAGCGTGTTGCCTCCTCTGAGCCGAGCCACAATGTCAAGAACGGTCTGAGGTTTTCACACTTCACAGCTAAGCATGGCACACAGTAGCTCATTTTAACTCAGCCAGACAATTCCCAGCAATACACAGTGCGACATACATTAGCACTGGTTGTTTGATCCAGGGATGAACCCTATGTATCAACCAGCCAAGATCATTGATTTTTTTTTTAACTTGTTTACTTGCAGAGATTCTCAAAAGTGATGCTTTTCTGAAAGAGTTTGAAGGCACTAAGCTTCACAAAAGGAAAGAAAGAATGAAAGGCTTGACAAGACTCTTATGTAGCATTCATTCAGTCTAACAAAAGAGCTATAGAAAACCAACACCTATAAATATCCAGCAGTGTTTTCTCCCTTACTTCTAGGCATAGTACTGCCTCATTTAATATCACAGACAACTAAAGATCAGTTTCAACATACTTCTTCTATTATCATAGAAAAGCTTGAGTTGGAAGGGACCTTAAGCACCATCTTGTTCCAACCACCCTGCCATGGACAGGGACACCTTCCACCAGACCACACTGCTCAAAGACCCATCTAGCCTGGCCTTGAATTCTTCCTGGGATGGAGCATCCACAACTTCCCTGGGCAACCTGTTCCAGAGTCTCACCACCCTCAAAGTGAAGAATTTCTTCCTTATATCTAATCTCAATCTACTCTCTTCCAGTTTGAAGCCATTACCCCTTGTCCTATCACTACATGCCCTCATAAAGAGTCCCTCTACAGCTTTCTTGGAAGCCCACTTTGAGTACTGGAAGGCTGCTGTAAGAGCAGCCCAAAGCCTTCTCTTCTCCAAGCAGAACAACCCCAGCTCTCTCAGCCTGTGCACATAGGGGAAGGGCTCCAGCCCCCTTGATCACCTTCATGGGCCTCCTCTGAACCTGCTCCAACAGGTCCATGTCCTTCTTATGTTGAGGTCCCCAGAGCTGAATGCAGTATTCCAGGTGGGGTCTCAACAGAGTGGACTAGAGGGGGAGAATCACCTTCCTCAACTTGCTGGTCACACTTCTTTTGATGCAGCTCAGGATACAGTTGGCCTTCTAGGCTGCAAATGTACATGGCTGGTCGAGCTTCTTATCAACCCACATCGCCAAGTCCTCCTCAGGGCTGCTGTCAACCTATTCACTGCCTAGCCTGTATTTGTGCTTGGGAGTGCCTTGACCCAGGTGCAAGACTTTGCATTTAGCCTTGTTAAACATCATTAGGGTCACACGGGCCCACCTCTCAACCCTGTCCAGGTCCCTCTGGATGGCATCCCTTCCCTTGGTGTCATAGGCAAACTTGCTGAAGGTGCCCTCGATCCCACTGTTCATGTCGCCAACAAAGATGCTAAACAGCACCAGTACCAGGACTGACCCCTGAGGAACACCACTTGTCACTGATCTCCACTTGGACATCGAGCCATTGACTGCAAGTCTTTGAGTGCAACCATCTAGCCAATTCCTTATCCACCAAATGGTCCATCCATCAAATCCATGTCTCTCCAATTGAGAGACAAGAATCACATGGGACATTCTCAAATGCTTTGCATATGTCCAGGGAGATGACGTCAGTTGCTCTTCCCTTATCCACCAACACTCTAACCTGTTGTAGAAGGTCACCAGATTTATCAGGCACGACTTGTCCTTAGTGAAGCCATGTTTGCTGTCACCCATCACCTCCTTATTTTCCATGTGCCTTAGCATAGTTTCCAGGAAGACCTGCTCCATGATCTTACTGGGCACAGAGGTGAGACTGACTAGCCTGTAGTTCCCCCGGTTTCCTTTTTTCCCCTTTTTAAAAATGGTGTTATGTTTTCCCTTTTCCAGTCAGTGGGAACTTCACCAGACTCCCTCAGTTGAATTACCCACCTCAGCTGTCTGCAATTATAAAACTCCCAACAGCACCACCACCCCAAAACTGCTCTTTCCAGAAAGATTTTCTGCCTTCTCATTCTTTTCTCTGCTTCTCCACGTCCTAACTTGCACACCTCTGTTCAGATTAATGTTATGCGAGTAACTGAATTCTCAGTTCTGCTGCAGAACTGGGAGAGGATGTATGTGACAGGGAGGGGAACTCACTGTGGGAAAGAGGGTGCAATCTTTTTGCATCCAATATCCCTTGCTCTTATTCAGGTCTAAAGTTCATCTGAGACCTGCTTCCCAGGAAAGTTCCCTATAACCAGTAAGTTACAAGGCCTTATGAGGTGGGTCTCCTTCAGTTTCTCCTGCTGGAGTTGTCCCTTTTTGTACAAAATGCTTGAATATTTGTGGCCAGTCCAATGGAAAGAAGATGACACAGTGATCTTCTGGAGACACATCTCACCTGGCAGGTGGGACACTGGAGCTCCAGCTTTTGCTGCAATTAATATTCAAGAGCTCTGCACAAAATGGAGCGACACCTGACAGGGATGCAAAGAGTCCTGCCACCATCACTGAATGCAGCACTGCTCGATGGCTTAGGTGCTCTCCTGAGATGTGGGAGTTACAAGTCCAAACTCCTTCAGGCAGAGAAGGAAATTAAACCTGGAATTTCTGCTTCCTGTGTGAGAAACCAGTTGGGTTAAATACACAAAAGAAAACCACTGGCCATTTTTATAAATCTAACTCCTGATACTTTTTCCAGCTGCGACTATTAAGATAATATATCCAGAATGTGTAAATAGTTCCAGAATAGAATAGACTTCTTAATTGCAGAAATTATTCTGAAGAGGTGCAGCCAAAGGAGGATAGTGAGATATAGTTTAGACCGTAAACTTCTCTACAGCAAGGATGAACTATTTTTACTCAATGCTGAACACCAGTGGAGTCAGGATCTTCTATTATCCTCAGGCAACACCCTCAAGGAAAGAATTAACAGTATTTATTTATCAGTTTACACTGAAACAATTAGAGTGTTATCAGATAAAACTCCCAATCAATACAAAAGGCACTAGGAAGTCTTGTTAACAGGGACTGATACTCTTGATGCCCTCAGCTCCTCACAGACCCTGTGAAGTGCTGTGACCACAACTCTCATGTGGTTGCCTCTGTGGCTGGGATCTCTACAAGCAGTTATCCTGCACTGCACCTACTGGTGCTGAACTACCTCATTTGGAGCTGCCTCAAATGGCTCATGATGATGTGCTGCACGGATGGTTCCCAGTATACCAGACAGCAGTTTTGGGGTTCTCAAGTCTTCAACTGAATTGCCTCAGTAGGATTTATGTGGAATGTAGGTATCCAGGAACCTTTGTAGATCCGAGCCAAAAAAATTTTACAATGTATCAATAAAAATGAACAATAATATATAGGAAGGTCAACATTTCTGAGGTGAAAGGTAATTGCCCATTCAGCTACTTCCTGTCTCATTACGACTGCCCAAAGAATAACAAAGTTGTGGCATTCCAGTTACAGTGTTCAAAATACAGCCTTGTAAATTCAAACTCATCTTGAAAACCAGAGAGAAAGAAAAAAGGCAAAAAGCACACAAGAACAGTCTTCCCAATCAAATATGACAAATTCAGCTCTAGAACATATTTTAGTCTTTTTAAGTTTTAAAGAAAATACATCAGAATGCTAAATATCTTGTCTGCTTTTTAAAAGCTAGAAAAATCAAATATCTTCCACTGGTGAATTTGTCATATTTGATTTGAAAAGCACTGATTTTTCTCTTCTGTGTTTCATTTCTAAATGAAAATATACAATGTAAATGAATTTATGCAATATATACAGCCTCCTTTCAAAGGGGGCCATTTGTCAATGGTACATTAGCTTAGCTCGAAGCTGCTAGCACGACTGACGCAAAAATAGAACAACTGCAATACAAAACTATACACAGCTCATTGTGGATGCTGAAACCCATTAATGACACATTAACAAGCTATGGAGGATATACTGCAGTCTTTTCAGGCAGCACGTGACCAAAGTATACACATGTGTACATGAGCCCAGCATCTTCTTCAAAATGGTATTTACTTCCTCAAATATGTAAGATAATTTTCCATGTTGTGCCCAGCTTCTCTCCCTCTTTCCTCTCTGCCCTTTGACAGGAGCTGACTGAAAGTAGGAAGAGTGAAGAAATGGGGAAAATTTTCTACTCCCTTATGTAAAAATCGGCATGAGAATTCTTTTTAAAAAGATCTGTCTCAGCCAGGTACGATTCCAAACTGGAAATGTTGCTACAAGCCACAGCTGAAGCAAGTCAATCTGCTGCTCACTGCTGCAGTCCAGCCCCTGCAGTGCACTAAACCTCTTGGGTCAGGCAAACTCCCGTATCATTGATAACCCTGGATGAGAATCACCATAGTGGGCGTAGCTGAGTTGATGCCAGCCCCACAGGGAAGCTCACTTCTCCAAACACTTGCAGGCAAGCATTCAAGCCCATACATTTTTGAAAGCTCATGATTTTAAACCCAACTACTGGAGGCTGTTTTTGCTCTACTTTACTTTCCCCCCTTTTGCCACATGAAGAAGAGACTGCCTTTTCACCAGAAATCAATGGTTCCCTGTCAATTCCAAAAGTGGAATTTTTTTTCTTTTTTTTTTTCATTTATTTTCTTTTCCAGAAAAGATATCGAACACTTTAAGGCTTGCAGTAAAATTGCAGGAGTTGGCAAAAGTGCAGCTGTAGTTATAAAGAGCTATTATTCTCTGTGAAGGTGCAGAATATTTATATATGGGTGCCATCCATCAGCTAGAAGCCAACAGACCAGACACCCAGGGGCCAGGCAGCACAGACAGCACACCAGCCTCCCCGGCAGCATCAGTGCCTCCCAATTCTTGTGCCTGATACTGAGGCACCATCACATGGCATCACTACAGCTTTGCTCACAATCCCTGGTGGTGCAACAGCCCAGAATACAACAACTTTTAGCTTTATGGATTACGAGAGCGGAGAAGATCTAGTCCTCACGTGAATGATATTTGTGATTCAACACTGTAAGACTCTTCGGAATATTTTTTTGCCATCCATCCAAATTTTGAAGAGCGCAATGTTTTCTCGTGAAATAAAGGCAGAAATACCATGATTAAGCTGTTTCTCTGTACGAGAGAAGAAAGACAGATATGGTTCAAAGCTCAGATCACTTTTAGACAGTATTAGCTTTTAATGGAACATACCATGTTTTAGCTGTGTATTTAGTCATGTAGTTGGTTGACACCTGGGGTTTTATGGCTTAGATATGGACAACTTGGATTCTCTTTGAGCACACAAGAAAAGCAGGTACTAGAGCACATTCAGATTTCTAGAAGGTAGACTCTGAATTACCATTAGCTGTATCTATCTAATCACAAGTATGTCTTAATATCCCAATTATCCAGTCTCAGCAGCTGGATGACATATGAGATATGGAGAACCACTGACCAAGCAATTTTAAAGGTTGGCCTAACATTTTTCTTATTCCTCAAGGAGGGAAGAACAAGTACTTTATCATGCTGAGGAATAATGAAGTAGGGATGAAAACAGTGATCATGACTGACTAATCCCGAATCGCCAAATAAATCTGTGTAGCTGTCTGATACCTGTATAAACAAATGCTTACTCCACTCCTATAAAGCCTTTCCATACACTGGACAGTTCCTATAACTTGGCTCCAATTACTTTTGGATTAGAAATACCATTTTGAAATATCCTGGGAAAATGGATCTGCAGCCTGATCTTGATTTTCATTTCCTGGAAGAAATCTGTCACATTAACATAGTAACCTATGCTATATGTTCTGAAACTCTACCTGCTGGGCATTTCTGGTCAGGAGAAAGAGGGATTGGTTTAGTGGTGGCAGTCCTCAGGGCTGAACTTCTGCTTAATGATAGTACTAGATGCCCCTTCCTACTATTTTTTTTTCTCATATTTAAATAATTTACATACTAGTCAGTATAGCGGAGAAAAGCCCATTAATAATCTGCACCTAGACAAAAATAGACACATAAATAGAGAAGTGTCCTCTGAGCCAATTTCCAGTCACTTAGACTTCAGTAAGAGGCTGAAAAGTTAAACCATGGAGTGAGAGAACAGGGGAATGAGAAGACAGTGCTGAAAAATACCCCTTGTGTTCAAGGTGAGGGGGCAGCTCATGGGAGAGAAGAGGGGACAATCTGCCCTGACTCCCTTTCTGTGCTCCTTTGCAAGTTTCTGCTCATGCATTTCCCATGTTAATATAAAATTAGAGAAAAGACAAAAAAAAAAAAAAATAAACCAACAAAACAGTGAGTAGCAGACTACTGGGAAATATAGCCCTCAGAAGCGACAGCAATAAATAATACCTGAAAATAATTGGCTTTTTTATTAAAAAACAATTGGGACTGAAGGAACAGGAGATTCAGCTAACGTGGGATTTAAACTCAGCACCTAAAATAATAGGAGAAAACATACATAGATGATAGAAATAAAAACAGGTCTAATGTTCAAGCTAGCTCATGCACATTGGTCCAGGCCTTAGCCTGTCAGAGGACGAAACGTTCTTTGTAGCATGAACTCCTGAGGGATATCTGAAGGGCTTAATTTTTCACAACCCCCTGCTCTCCCTGTTCTTGGAGCACACCCCTCCACTGGTGTTTGCCTTGCTGCTGGTGACACCCATGTGAAGACCTGCCACGGTCTTCTTCAGCATACAGGTCTGGGGTCTAATTTATGACATCTGAGACATTATTTGCAACAATGAGTTTTTCATTCTCTAAATATACCAGCACTAAAAGACCAACATTTTCCCAGTACCGACCATTTTGCTGACAGGAACACTTTTGGGTAAAGGTAGCTTACTCTAGTTCAGGAAAGAAAGCAAGCTCTACATCACGTACTGTCTGCCACATGCATAACCCCTTCTGCTCCATGCAGTGTTTGGATTGCCACGACGATGTGACAGAGGAGCAATGTCCAGAGTCACCCCCAGTAATCTCTAGTTATTTTGGCATCCTCTTGCCATACAATTTGACTGTGTGAATGTTCACACAAAGCAATGCAGTACCCAGGTTTGGTCCATGTGACAAAGCTTTGATTTATACACCAATAAGCAACTGTATACACAGTTGGACTAGACTTCATGTATAAGATCATGGACAGAGATCCATTTTAACATGCTAATAGTGTCATTACATATCCATTTCAACCATGAACGTTATACACTTAAGAGTATTTGGGGCTCTGGATTTCAGAAGAAATCCTTGATTAAGAGCCAACTCATAACCTTTAATTAATTAGCAGACATCCAAGCATAACATCCTTGAACTTTCAGGAGAATTAGCGTAAGAGATCCAAGCAATTAGTTAGTGTATTTCAGAATCAGACAAGACAAGAGTGCATGAAAGGAGAGAAAAAAAAATGTTTTTCTGAAAAGATAACAAGATATAATCCCTATTCAATGAAAGGAGAAAAAAAAAATTTAGATGTAAGTGCTGGTTCTAATTTAATCAACATCTCCTTCTTAACATCCAGAGTATTCTGTGCCTTTTAAATTTTTTGCTAAATAATCAAAATGCTGGTGTTGTCTGAACTGCAGTTGGCTTAGCAGTTCAGGCCAGCTTCAAGAAACTTTCATCCAGGCCTCCCCACAGTCATTGCTCAGCAGTAGGTACAGTAGGACCTCCCTAGTGAAATTCCTCCCCCCATCCCCTCAATTCTGGAAGAACCAGAGATGCCATGAGATCAGATGAGAACATGGTTGTGCAATTAACAGTACCGACAGGAAAGTCAGCTTTACAAAGCCGCAGTCAGTAATCCTAGGTAAATCACTTAGCCGTAGTCCACACATTTATATAATCTACCTACCTAATAGAACTGTAATGAGGGTCCATTAATTATTCAAGTGTTTTGAGATCCTTCAATAAAAGCAGGAACTTTTCCTTGCAGTACTTTAACCCTGCTAATTCCACACTGGCTCAAAAAAAAAACCAAACCAAAAACATGAAGAAATCTAAGACAGAAACAAAAAAAGTCCAGTAAGTATTCAAATCTCATAAGGAGGTTGCATCAATTTAACCTTGGGGAAGAGCTGAATTTCAGCCATATTTTATACCATCTGAAATGAGAGAGGAAAATGACATGTTCCATTTGCATTCTAGGCCACTTCCACTGAAGTTTCATAACATCTGTTGATGTTAAATACTTCAGACTAGAAGAATCCATTTAAGACTATTTTTTTGCAAGACCGAGACTATTCTCAAAGGTTACCACTTGGATGCACTTAAGGAAACTACCCCTCAGAAGGTTATTTCATGCTCAGAATGGAAGGGAGGATGAAGACCAAGATCTCACCACTGATTTGTAACGTCTAATGTCACTGAGTTAACCAGATCATGACACATTCAAATCCCATTTGTTATCTTTTGAATTAATGTCAGTCCATGGATAACAACAAGTCTATTTAAACTAAAAATTGATTGAAGACAACTTCTGCACAGTTTACTATACAGAATGTTTTAGTGACACAGATCTGACTATTAATTCTTTCCCTTCCTGATTTCTTGGAACTCTAATGATTTGTCTTTACCATAATCTCTGTCACTCCGGGCACAGAAAATGACCTCCTAATATTTGTACATTCAGTCCCGTCTTACTCAAATTCCAGGTTTTATGTATTGCTTTTCAGAAGTAGCTTTTGATGTAAAAATCATAAAAACATTTAAGCAAATTATGTGTTCAATTCCCACTATATATCAAACAGAACTCCAGTACATCCCTTTTTCTAGTAAGCTCCTAATCTAAATTTTGAGTCATATGCAAATAGTGAAAATCAAAAGAAACTTAGCTGTTCAGAAAAAGCCTAAGTTCCTCACGTGATAGTTAAGCTTCCTAAAACAGGCAACTGGAAGGAAATAATGCATTCTGAGTAGCTTGCAAAACCCCAAATCTGAAATGCTCACACAAGCACACACATTCAAGCACCTGCATGTGTTGCTTCTCTTCGCGTGCACAGGTAGCCTGGGCTGCACTTACACCTTTTGTCGCCACAACCTCACTTGCCATTTTTTGTAATAAACGCACACAGAACCAAGTTCTCCATGCTTCCTTAATCCCAGTTTAGACCGGGACCACAGTGTGGATGTAGAAGCAGGAAGTCACTGCCATTTTTTGGTTTTCACAGAAAGGTGGCTATGGCATTTCATATACTATGCAGAAGGATCCGTGGTCTGTAGAGAAGTGGGAGAAGCCAGTTTTCAGACCAACTGCTCAGAGGTTCCAATTTTTTATTCAGGTTAAAATGTTATATAGAATATCTCTAAGGACTTTCCCCATCTGGGAGAAACTCTCTCAACTATCTTCTGGCTAGCCATACATAACCCTTAATACCTTTGACCGTGTACTGTATACAGTCAAATTTTTCAATAGTTCTGTTTAATTTGACAAAAATCTCACAACACTTCAAAAAATTATGTTATAGCCACCAGAGACAATGGGACACAAGACCTTTAGATGGCTTACTTAAGAGTATACCACAGGGCAGCTGCAGGCTCACATGCCTCTCCTTAAGACAATAACACAAGATGTGACCAGATAGTTTTTTCCTTAGCCTGACCTTCAAAAGTATCATCAGCTTGCCACAAGATCACTAAGACCTCAGTGTATGACTCAAGAATGCAACTACCCAGCAGTAGGATTAGGTCTCTTTCACATTCACAACAAGGGGCCTCTGCAGAAGCTGTTTTAAGTACTTCAAGAAGGCAGTCTATGCATTTACAGGGCTGCGCTTGTTCATCTTTTTCCAGAGGCACAGGTAGCATTTGGGAAAGGTTATTTCACCAAAGAGGCAAAATAAGGAAAAAAAAAAAAAAATTTAAAAACAAAGAGAGATCATAGAATCATTAAGGTTGGAAAAAGCATTCAAGATCATACAGAATGATCCATCTTCATACAGAAGGTCACAGAAACTTCAGCATGTCCAAATATATATCAAACGAGAAAAATGTATCCCTTTTTCATGAATAAAGAACATTTCAGAGGGTTCAGAAAAAAAGTTAAAGCATGGCCAGAGTTATGCAAGTCAGGCTAAATAAATAAATAAATGAATGAAAGAAAACAAGGACACCCTAAAGGAAGTGTCTTCTATTGGGAGACAGACTTAACTTCAAGAAACTCTGTAAAAGTTTATCTTATATGACTGATTATCCTAATCTCTGGAGACTTCAACCTATTTTAGGCCACGTACATGTGCTTCAGTAGAAAAAAAGGCAGCGGCGAGCAGAGGCAAATGTTCAGTTGCATTCTGTGCAATATTTGTATCAAACACAAGTCACAATAGGATATTAGGATGATAATTTTATACATTATAATGTCCATATGCGTATAAACACAAGTCTCCTAAGACCTTCTTTACTTCTGTTGATACTCTGGAAATTATTCATCTGATTAATGAATTATACACTGAATTTATACATTAATGCCTAACACTTAGGCCCAAATAATTCCTGGACTAATATATTATTTAAAAGCACGTAGGAAGATTAGAAACTGGGTTAATTTAATAGTATCTAGCTTAGGGCTCCAATTTTCTTACAGACAAATTCAGTACATGAACAGGCAATTGGACATGTGAGGACAAACTTTCAGAAATTTCCGTTACTAGAGCTGTTTAAATAGATTATCTATATAAACTGGAAACTACAGTATTAGTCAAACTTCAAAATAGTAAACTAAGTAGTAAAAGCTCCTGAGAAGCATTTAGCGAAGTTTTGAACACCCACAATAAATTAATATTATCTGAAATAAGAAGAATAAATGTCCAAATATAAATTATCTGAAATAATAAGAAACATCCATGGCTGCAGTGACCTTTTAGATCCTTTGCTCTTAGACAGCAAAAGCAGCACATATTCATGTACTCTGTGGCAAATGCAGTGTCAGATGTAGCTCAAAAAAAATGGGGGGGGGGAAGCACTTTGTGTTGTTACATGCAGGGCACATTGACACATAGGCATACACACGACAAAAATCACTTCCCTTTTGAAGAAAACTTCTGTCCCTGCAGTTGAAGGGTGCAATTTTCAGAAAAATACATGAGAGGGAAGCCCAACTTCTTTTCCTAAACCAGACTATTTGATTGATTTTAATCTCATTAGTATCTGCAGATGTCCTTAACAGATGTTTTTGCATTTTCACTTCATTCCAACCTTAAAACACACACATACACACAAAACCCAAGCAAACACTAGTGACTGATTGAGTCAAATCCAGTGGCTCCACCTTCATTTTATTTTCATAAAATAGATACAGATCAATTATGTTGGTCCTCCAATATATGGTCCTCCATCTGGGTCAGAACAATCCCAAGCACCAATATAGGCTGGGCAGTGACTGGCTTGAGAGCAGCCCTGAAG